>CM036587.1:144701136-144948636 GCA_020745705.1 Hemiprocne comata
AATGTTTTGTAATTAAAATGTTGATGCTGAGGAGAAGTCGGGCTACAGTTCATTTCAGCCTCTTTTAAAGAAGTTTGTATTAATTTTCAGTGAAGAAATCACCTGTCCAGCATTTAAGTCTTATTCCAACTTGTTCTGCACACTTTGTGGTGTGTAAAGATTAACACGGAACAACTTTGACATCTGAATGCTTAACTTCTCACCTTATACTTTATTAGACTGCTTGTTCTATATTTGCTTTTGTTTCTAGTTTTTAACTCTCTTTATGTGTATGTTTTTTTAAATGTGAATGCTGTTTTAAAAAGAATCTGTTGTTAACCTAACATCACTAGTGGAGCAATATTAGGCAATGATGTTCTTTTCTATATTGTCTTGAGTTTCTATTTTCTTTTGACAGCAGACTAAATTTCAAGTATGTAGTCAAAATATCATTTTTTTGTTTCCTAATCTTACACTGCCAGTGGTCTTCCTAAGTAATGAAACTGTTTAGTGTAATGCTGTCTTCTGCACAATGCCAGGTCACATAAACCCTATGTTTTTTTGCATGCGACATATATAACCAAATTGGTCTTTTTAAAAGCCAATACATGTGTATTATCCTGGGAAGACAGTTAATTCCAGTTGTTGCCTTTAAATAATGCGGTTTGTCTGAAAAGATTTCTTTAAGGTTGTTTTCCATTATGACATTTTTTGTGCTCTTGCCTGACAAGGGATGTGTTATAAAAGTTGATTTTCTGATGTCATCTGAATTCTGTTGTTTTTTTTTTTTGCTTTTGAGTTCATAATGACTAATCTGCAATTAAAAAGGCACATAATTACATCAGTCATACAGTGCTATAAAATAAAATTCTATACTTAGAGAAATTTTGCAGTTGCTATTAGTAATTACAAAATAGTTAATACAATATTATTTTTCTGTGATGATGTATAATACTGCTTTTCCTCATTTTACTTTTTTTTCAGGGATGGAATCCATGTGAAAGAACAGGAAAAATGTATTTTATTATAAATTTTTGGAAATGTGTAGGAAAATCTACCAATTAGAGGTTCATAAATCATTCAGTGGAGTTTGTAAGTTTAATAGAGGCTATAGCAGTGCAGGCACATTGATGCACTGTCATTGAGATCCAGTAGGCTTGTTTGGTTTAGAAACAGAGTTGAGGGGTCAGAATCACTCTTTTTCGGTTTTACCCTCCCTTATAAAGTTCCAAATTAACGTAAAATGTAACTCATGGATAGCTTTAACATGTTTCATTGCTAAGTAGGATAGGAAATGAAGTATTTTCTATCTTTATCTTTTTTAAAAATAGACATTTTTCTTCTCTGACAGTTTCACTTTGTACTCTCCTTTAAATTGCAATGTAGCACATAAAGGCACTTATAATGCTTTCAGTTTAATCAAAGCAGAGCACTAGGTAAGCAGCTGCCTGTACTTCTTGAGTATGAATCATGAATGATGATTTTTAGTTTCCTGAGACTTGAGTATTAATTCGTTGCAAACATTTTATCTTAATGTTGCAGGTTATTCACAACCGTGTGTTAAAACAGCTTATGTATTTGCACTCATGTATTACTAGAAATGTATTTTTTAGACATTCAGCTGAGGGGGAAAATAATGCAATTGGATATCTTTTTTCTGGTATCTGCTAGTTCCTATATTTGTAAGCTGTATAATAGCTAATTTAAAGATTAGTATAGGGCTCTGTTTAATGTAGGCAGGAGGAAACAAAGCTGTCCATCAGTATTGCCACTTATTTCCATTAAATATAAAATACACTTAATGAGTACTACAAAGGTATCTTACTAAGAAGAAAATTTGCTGTAAAGTCATACAGCATACAAGTAAAAGCTGTTCTTTGAGCAAAACACCATTTCTTAAGTCAGAAGAAAATTGCTCTACTTTGTTCGGTAAGATGACTAGAGCAAATTACAAGATTGACAAGATTTTTTGTTTTTAAAAAAGAGAGGAGCTTTTTCTTCTTTCATATGATACAAATAAGAATTTTGTGACTTTTTTAATATGTTCCTGAAGGGGGCAAAGAAAGAACCTCAAGAGATTCTTGATGAGGTATTTTAACAGTATGTATATCTCAACATTAGTTTGTTGGCAATCAGTCTAAACTGAAGATATAATTGCAGTTAATTTACATGTAGCCTGTACACTAAAAAGTAGGTAAAGCTAGTTTTGCTCTTCGATTTGCACAGAAGCACCTTCAAGGATGTTACCTTCACAGTAAGGCTTTCACCTGTCTGTTTTTATTATTTTTCTCTATTCAAATGAGGGACTAAATATGTTTCTGACTAGATAAATGTACATTTGCAATTTTTATTTAAAATCCTATAACTTGTTTATTACGTACTCGTAAAGAAAGCCTGGTTAAGCTTTCTTTGCACTGCATTCTTTGAGAGTGCTTTTAGTAGCTCATGTTACAGGGATTCAGTTTGTAGCATTTTGCATAGCTTCTGTTGGAAATCTTTAAGTTCATTTCTCTTCCTGGGAAGCAGATGAAAATATTTAATTAAAATAATGGGTTTGAACTGTGAAATTACTGTGCTTGAAAAAAGGATGTACCCCTTTAAAGGTATTAGCATAAAGATAGCAAATTTGTTTATTATGTTTCAGAATCAGCTGCTAGTATCTCTGCCACAGGTAACAATTGACTTTTCAGGCTTCAAGTTAATAGCCTTGTCTCTTGCTTGTAGGGATCAATATTAGTATTAATTAATCACCATTATCAGGCCTAGGATCTGGTTCTATTTGTTGTTACATCAGCAAAATATCAATATAGAAAGTGGACTCTCTGATCGTCATGGCAACTTCATCTCTTGGGTCAAAGAAAGTTTATCTTATCTGTGCATGGAGAGTGGCAAACTGTTTAGGGATCTAGTTTGAACTCTAAGAACATTGATTTAGTTTTTGTTTGTGAATAGAAGCTGAATTCCAATCACAGGGGATAGGTAAGATTTAAATATTAATGCCCACAGGCTTGTCTGAAAGGGTGTCATTACCATTACTGTCAGATTGTCTTTTGGAGATGACACAATGGTAGAGGTGAGTTGTGTAGATTATTTACAGTTTAGTAATTTGTGCATTGGACAAACAGGTTTTAAAGTATGGAAATTCTATAGCATGTATGCAGTAATATTACTTCTTCCATGCAATGTATGGTTAGTATTTCTTCCACTTAATTAAAGATAAGTATAGAATTAGCACAGAACATAGGATAAGAATAGGTAGAAGGAACATACTTCATTATGCATCCTCCCTTAAGAAGTTTTTCAAAAATTTTCTGAGATGTCTAGAGAAATAATATGTCTTCCATTCACTCCTGAATCAGTGGCAAATAGACACCATGGAAAATCTGAACGCTGCAGTCTGGTTTTCGTTATTTTTGCGTTTTTTAAGTTGATAAAATTATCTCATGAGTTTGTGATAATAAAATATTGATAATGCTGTTTTACTCTGTCACAGCTCCCTTTTTCTATATTCTTAAGTGCTTCTTAAAAGTCCTCATTTTAGACTATGCACCTGAGACTTCTTAGGACATGTAGTCATGTTGTGGTTACATCTTGTTCTGGGAGCTTCAAAGCGTTAACAGTTACAGGCACAAGTTTTGCTTTGAGAAACAAGTGCACTTTCTTTACCTAGTTGTTTGTAAATATATGTGAACATGTTGTATTTAAGAGTATCAAAATGCTTGCCCCCTAGTCATTGGCTAGAGAGTAATTTTTAATTTTTTTTTTTCCTTCTTAGAGTGTGAAGTAACGAAAAGTCTGTGTGTCTTACTGATGCAGATAAAATACTGGTTTCGAAATCCCAAATGTAGTAAGAGCAATTCAGTACTTTTACAATACTGAAGAGGAGTTCTTGCAAAAATACAAAAAACCCCAACCAAGCAAAACCCAAATGCTTGCATAAAGCTTACACTGCAGAAGGAATCACTTCTCGGTATTGACATTTCCCATTGATTATTCAGTTTTATCTAATGCTTTGAAAGGGTAATGCCATCATGAGTTGGTAGCAGATGTGGGTGGTTGTAACGGTAGATTCTTCTTTGTTAAAAAAGAAAAAGGGATTAAATTTGATATAAAATCTTCAGATATATTTTAATAGCTTCTAATACTGTTTGTGTAATCATAACCATGAAAAGAAGTTTTTTAAGTTAAAAATATTGTAATAAAAATGTGGTTGTCTTCTATTACAGGTGTTGAATAATTCTTATTCTGGTTATTTTCCATCTATCTTCTCATTTTTAATAGGTCCCATATTTCCTATGTTGAAGAAGGTTGTTACGTAACATTGTAATCTGTTCTAAATGCTAATATTTTTAAATATTTTTAAGAATTAGAACTAGGATTCTAAAACATGTTTAGGAATTGAGATGGTGTTTTTACTAGTAATCGTCAGAAACATTTTATATTTATAGAGCTAATTTGGTGCAAGTCTTATTTGTCTGTTTGATCTTTATTTATATTAATGCAATTTCTTAACTGCATGTAAATAAAGCTAGAGAGTGACCTTTAACTTTCCTATTTTAGAAGTGCTACTGTATAATTTTATATAACTTTTCCTCTTATAATTAAGCTTTGTTTAATTACAATAGGTTTACAAAGTGAATACAATTTAATAACAGACTATCAAAAATAATGCTTTCATAGTTAGTAACATGGACATCTCTTTATAAACTTTTCTAATACATTACTCTTTGCACTCGGCTAAGTTAGAATAAGACTTGAACCTTTCAGTCTGGGATTAGCTGATATAACTGCATCTCACATGGCGTTTTTACTGTACTTGGTATGCTTTTTACCTTATATTCAGTATAGCAGGGAACAGTAAAAATCTTGTTGATTCCAGATACTTTTCCATTTTTCTGTGCCCAATAATAAAGTATTAAGACCAACTGCAGTAAAATACTACACTGTTTTCCATGTTACTGAGTTTCCTCTTTGTCTAACCCTTTATTGGAAGGTATAAAAATATTGTATGAGAAACTTAGGGACACGCTCTTTAACTTCATTCATAGAAACAGTCCCGTTGATGATAATAGTTAAAATGAATTTGCAAATGTTTATGGGATAGGAGCTTTATAGTACATAAAACCACAAACAGTGTGTAAGTTTGGTGTATGTAAAAGAAGAATGTAGAGTAGAATAGATACTAGATTTAAATGAAGTGGTTTTGTTACGTTCTAAGGAATTCCATGGTTCAGGCTTTGTGCCCTGTGCCATACATGTTTCTTTTTGTATTGTCTATGAAAAGTAAAATTCTACATATTTTTGTGGCAAAAATTTATATAAAAATGTAATTTCTTTTTAAACACACTTGCAATAATTATTGAAAAGTGATCTTGAATGAGAACAGAATTAATTATACTTTAAAATAAAAAATTCCTCATAGACCCAAGTTCATGTCTGTTGTAAAGATTTTCTTTGCTGAAATGGAATAATCTTGAAAATACTTCTTCTGGTGATACAAGGAGGTGTTTATTTAGTCTGAGAAGAAATTGTATAGAGGGGGTGATACTGTTTTTACTTTTGTAGTTGCACACAAGCCTCAAAGGAAATGCCATGTTTTACTCCTGTAATTGGGGTAATCATTAGAACCCTGCTTTTTAATACTTAGTTATATTTCTATTATCAAGTGTGAAGGTAAACGTTTATAAGATACCGTGAAAGAAGATACCATGAATATTTACAAAAATGTTGTCAGATCTGCTTGAAATCATGAGTATATTCTATAGATCCTTAGGTTTTGTGTTCACTTTTCACTTTCAAATTCAGGCTTCATATTAGATGGTAATAAAGATCCCTTCTCTGAGAATTTTACAAGAAGTACAACTCCTCAATGCATTTTACGCAGCTTTATGCAAAGGACGTGAACCATTTGTAACTGATGCATCAAAATAGCACACAGTTATGAAACCAGTGAGGACAGTGGTAAAATTATCAAAGCTGAACTTGCAGTAGGTTGTTTTTTTAAAAATGCTGCCACTCCCTCCCACCTTGTAATGTTGCATTCTTCAGTTAATAAACATGTATGAAAAGACTCTTGGAAGCAGTAACTTGTTTTGAAAACCTTTCAATCAGATTGGTATTTGAGTATTATATCTGCTAATTGTACTTCATCTATTTTAGAATGGATGTAGGCAAAATGCTCTAGTTTTGTAGGATGCAGAAGAGAAAATCTGTATGTCCATGAAAGTATTTTTGTTTTGGGCAGTTTTAATTTGTCAATAATCCATATTTGTACAAACAGTGTTGAAGCACAATTGAATGACTCTGTGTATGTGAATAGGATTGCACCTCTAAGAGGCACTTGGCTTGCAAATAACTTCAGTTTTTAAGGAAAATGCTGAATTTTTTAATGAAAATACATATATCTTTCTATATTTTTAAAAAACAAAACTTGCTTGGTCATTCCAAAACTGCGTCATGGTATTTCAGAGAACACTAAAAAAAATCAGAAATTGAGAAAAAGCTCAAATATTTGACAGTTTATCTGCAAAAAATATTAGCTACTTGCTAAAAATAAAAGTGCACTCCTTAACAATGTGCATCTTGGACAAACAGAAGCATATTTTGTCATCAGGTTACTTAAGCTTCTGAAGTCAGGGCTACAACTGGGTCAGATGATAAGATGAGCACAACAGAAAAACGACGAGTGGCTCTGATAAAAACTGATTGATTGATGTCTGGCTTCCCCACCATCACAAGCAGTTGACAGTTAGTTTGGGATCAGATGATTTGGCTTTTGCGATAGAAGATGGGGCCTGGTAGTCAAGTCTGAAGGACAAAAAGGTCGGTTTCTGTATAGTGTCAGGCAGTGCTGGGTTCCCACAAGGTGGGGTACTGGATTATGTTTTTCGTTAGTTGCGAGGCTTAACTTTTCATGGTCCATTGAAAGGCCAAGTAATCTGGTCAGTTATTAATACAAAAATAAGGCTGTGAGTTGTGAGAGAAGAGAATGAAAACTGAGGGAGTATACATGTTGGACAGGTGAATTACAGAAATAACTGTTTTTTGCTCTTTAATTTTTATAGTTACATAAAGCATCATAATTTAAAGCATTACATGTTCTATAAACATTCCTATTTTAATTTTTTTTTCACAGTACATTTGTTACTGCAGCTGCAATAGGAGTTTTATGTTGCATGTATATTGAGAAACTATAGTGAAACATGGCTGAGAAATAATTTCAGGTTGTGAAATATTGTTACTCTGTGACGCCTTATGTTCAGGGTAGCACATTGTACACATTGCATGTATTTTTCACTAGATTAGGAGCAATTAGCATGATATACCTAAATGTCATTTAAATTTATGTGAAGTGTATTTTTGTGAACCAGACATGATTTATCAATCTATGACCATGTTGTGATCAGCTGAGTGTTTATTGGGTTTTCTATTGGTTGTTTTGTGTTTTGTTTTTTTTTCAGAGCACATTTATAGTTAGCATGGTCCGTGTAATAGGGACAGATGGGGAAAAATGCATAAATGAAAATCAAGACATAATAGCTTTTAAATGAAAAAAATTTTCAATGAAGCCATGAAAATGTGTACAACAGCCACAGAATTGGAATTTGGACAACTTGGATTTGAATTTAGATTTTTGGACAGTTTGATACTCTAGAAATCCTTTATAATGTATTGCTTTTCTCTGAGTTTTAAGGGACACATCTCCAAAGGACAGTTGGGTCTCAGCTAATGCTGCTGGCTTAATATCAGTAAGATGAGTTCTGCAAGGTGCTGTATTGCTGATAGTATAGCTGGAATATAGTATGAAAGAACCTGTAGTATAACCTAGAGTGTTACCAGGAATAAGTGATCAGTGTAGGTGAACTGATGGTCATTTGAACAGTGATTAGTGATACTTCAAGAAAGGTTGTTTTCTTACTATCTCATTTTTGAGGACCTGTTTAATTTAAAAAATAATAATGAAAAAGGTCTTATTCAAGAAATACACAGTTTTATCCTGGCTGTTTTAAACGTCTTTTGAGGTGCATGTTAAAGGCATGTTTTAAAACACAGAAACTCAAGGTTTAGAGAAATATTTATGAATTCAGATTTAAGACAAGACTCTGGAATTGGTTAAGAGCATCTTCCATTTTTATTAATATCATGGTGCATCCCTTTCCATCAGAACTTTATTGGGTTTTCATACGTTGTGGTGAGCTCTCACAGCATTACTCCAAGTGATCTGAAATAAACTGTAAAAGTCCATGTATAATTTATGGGTAGTGTTCGTATTTTCAGATGAGTGCCTTTGACAAATGTTGCATCACAGGGTAAGTAGTTCTTTTTCGACCATCTTGTACTGAAGTTTTTCCAGATGTAATTTTCTACTTAATAGAACTGAAAAGATCTTTATTAGACTTTGAATAAAAGTATGATATTTGTGTCTGACCAGGGAAGGTAGCCTATTTGGGAGTTTTACCCTGAGGGTATACAACTGAGGTCCATGTAACAAAACAAAGAGTAACATCAGGGTTAGTGAATCAGAAATGGGGAAGGAGGAAAGTCATGTAGCCAAAACAACTAAGATCATCAGTTTTTATAAATAGAGAGTAAATATCAGCTACTTAGCCCAGCTACACTGTGTAATTTTATGATTAGTTCTGCAGCTTGGGAGATCTCATTTAAGTGGGAGTGTGCTTTGGCGATGTTATGACTGGTCTGATTAGTCCGACATTCATTTTGGCGTTCTTTTGAGTGTTGGTTCAGAAGTTTTCACTGTCATGAAAGAAGGTGAAATTCAGGTATGGATTCTTATGCTGCTAAGTTTTTTTCAACATCGATTATCAGTCAAAGCATTGTTTTTGAAGGTGTGACCTTTGCATTATAAAAGAAATGAGATAAAAATATTTGGAGTGTTACCCTTGTTATGGTTAAATTGTTTCAGGTCATGAGAGTAATTTGTGGCATGGTACACAGCGCACCATACAATACCCGCGTAAGAGAGGAATCACACCTAGTTTGCACAGATTTGTTGTCTTTAAAACTGAAAACTCATTTTTGCATTCGCAGAAAAATCTTTTGAGAATGCAAAATTGCTTGATGCCATCAGGAAAATAATTTCTGTTTCGATGTGTATTTTATGTTTAACTTTTTATGTTAATCTAGTCCCACAGTCTTCCAAAATGCTGTTTACTGAAGTGCTGAGTTGTGCAATGATATGGATTTTGTTTGCAAGGATATTACAAACCATAAAAAATAACTGGTGATGACTAATCACATTGATTATTAAAATATTGATTTGTTATAAGAAAAGCCATTGTAAAGAGGCAATCAGTTTGCTAGTATTTATAATTTTATACTAGACAGATGTTCCTGTTATTAAAAGTATCAAGATGCAGATGGTATTGTTTGGCATCTTCTTAGAGGCTTCTCTATTATCTGTGGTGAACTAAAAACTAAGATGACAGATGATTTTTCAATGGCAATTTATATTTGCAAGAAATTATTTGAATAACTGTCTTTGTCACAGGTTATGCTTCCCCCATCTCTAAAATTAAGTAGTCACAAATTAAATAGAAAGTTGTGTGTCTGTATGTATGTAACTGTTTTTCTGAATTTGAACTTGAGATCTAGTTCTAACAATATCTTTTTTTAAGAATCCATAAAATTATACTTATTTAAATAAATATATGTATATCTCAATATATGTGGGAATTAGTATGAATTGAGGCATGTAATGTGATGTATAGCAGCAGTTTAGTATAAAATACACTTATTTTGTTGTAAGGAAATAACTGATACAGGTAAAGATACTATTCATAAGGAAGTAGCTTGAAATTATGAAGTAATTATTATTGAATTTTTCAAGCAATCTGGTATGCTGTAGCATAAACGTATCCCTGGAAACATGCAAACTGGGCATATTACCTCAATTTCAGTAACAGAAAGATGGAAGTTTAAGTTTTAGATTTCTTACTGTGGTTCATACTTTTTGTTCCATGGGGTATTTTTGTTTTGTCTTTTTTTTTTTTTTTTTCCCCTGGATATACTGATGCCTAATGTTAAGAGATTCTCAACACATACAGTTCTTGCTGAAATGAGTTAATGAGTTAATATGCCTTAACTAGTGCTAGCAGGACTAGCATCCAGATTCTTTCATGCCCATTTCTCCTGTTAAGCTATACTGTTATTCTCCTTTTACTGGACATTTCCATGTGTGTTTCATATAAATGTGTTATATACCTTGGACTTCAATGTGTGTTAAAATAGCCAAATATAGCTCTTAGAAGATTTTCCTTTCTGTCTTCTGAAATACATGCAGAAATACTTAATATTGGATAAAAATCTTTATAGCAAGAACATAAATAGGGGGAGCTACAATGAAACCTCTGAGCTTGAAAAGTATGCCATGCCTGTTTTATTAAGTTGCTACTAATGTTGTGGAGTTTTGTCTTGGAAATAGGTTCTGTGTCTTAGATTTTAATGTTACACTATTATAGGCACAATCATACCCAGTTTATCTCCACTAGATTTTTATCCTGTTTTTTAAATTTGAGCTGCTGTGCCAAAAGCAATTCCTCTTTCATTAATATCAGATGTTTTACATTCTGAGTGATTTTTGGGATGCCTGTCATTTTTATACAGACTACTATGCCCTGACGATTTTTTTCTTTAAAAAAACAACAAACAAGGCCAATGCCAAGTATGGTGGGGTTTTTTGCACCTTAAGGATAATGCATCTTCAATGTATGCCTATGTAGCTCTCATTTGTAATATAGCAGAATGTGTAACAGTATAACATTACAAAGAAAGCATGCATCTTATGGAAAGCTGGACTGCCTTTATGAAGATCATGAATAATTTTGCTAGTAGAAGTGATATAAAACAAGACAGTGAATGAAGGATTTTGAATTTCTGTAAATTATCTTTATAAGTAATGGACACAGAAATGAACCAAAATTGGCAGGCGTAGAAAATTTTGCATTGAAATGAGTGATGATGTTTGTTCTCAGCCTATTGAGATACAAGATTCAGTGAAAATAAAATGTATTTATGGGAACTGAGTTATCACACAACACTCATTTTCGTTCTGTTTGAATTATTCATAGAAAAATATTTTGTCCATATGTGGTCATCTCCTTTTCTTTAATTGTTTTTAAGTTTTTCACAAGAAGTTGTGATTTTTACACTGTCACTTTTACATTCTAAGTTGTTCTCATGCAAGGTGTTAAATATTTGCTATTATATTCTTGCTTATATACACTACATTGCAGTTTCTGTGAAGCATGACTAGAATGCTTTTAAACGTGAAAAGAGCCTCAAAAATTGATGGGAGTTAGTCTCTTCCTAGAAGGGAAGCAGTTCGAGAGCAAAGAGAAGGAAAGAAGTGAAGCTAGGGAATTTAAGACATGATAATACCTTTCCCCCCCCACACTTCCTTTCCTTCCTTTGTGAGGGAAGAGTTGTTTGTACTATAGACAGAAACACTGAAAATCTGTAAGCCATAATTATTGATAGCTTAGAGAGATTTGACATTTAAATATGTTTAGATACTTGAAATATGTGATTGCATTTGTATGTGAAGTGTTAAAAGTTGTAGGCACCTCTGAGGCAAGTTTTTTGGTGCTCAATTATTAGGCATCTTCTTATAGGAACTTCAGGAGAGTCTGTGTTAAGTGTACTGCATTCCATATGAAATAATGTTTTATTAATAAGGTAGGTGGAGTGAACGTTTGAATTCCATTTTCTGTTACACATTAATGATGCACTACTCATTCTAAGTATAAATTCATGCAATGGCAAGATTTTTATGTGATAACCTGCATATAACAGCAAATATATATTTACATTATTGTGCCATTCTTTTTTTGTTGTTGTTTTGACTGAGTGGTTCATCCCTTATATCTGATGGTAGTTATTTATCTGATTATAATTACTTAATCTCTCTTGGAATAGAACAGTTGTTACTGAGCAACAGACTTGCTTTTGAAATACGGCATAGGTGACCTGTAGGAATTATATTTTGACAGAGTAATAGGAAGACACATTTGATAGTTTGTAGACTAAAAATTTCTAAATACGTGTGGTGTTTCCATTCTTCTTGGGTGCTCAGTGGTGTTGAACGAAAACTACCAAGCAACAGTGGTAAGGCTGCAGTAATGGAGATCCTCTATTAATGGAGAGTGATTTACAGGTTATTGTTTGTGTTCTTGCTTAGTAATAGAGAGTAATCTCTAGGTGGTGTTTATAGATGTACTTGCATTTTAGTGTGAGGCTTATGTTCACTTCTTGTACATTCCCTTATAATTTGGTAAGTAGTAATAGTTTGCTTCTTTGTATTTTTCCTCTTCGAAGATCAATCAATTATCATTACGCAGTTTTTGGCAAAACTTTAAGCCAGAGACTGGAAATTACTTATCAGGCAGTACTGGTAGAGCCTGGAATAGAACCCAGGGCCTTTGAGACCTGTTCTGTCTGATGCAGTACAGCTTCTGTCCTTACTTGTCTCTACAGAAAAGTTTGCTTGTTGTAAAAAAACCTCTTAATAAAAAAGGAAGATGGAACCTGTTGCCTCGATACCATCATTCTAAAAAAGGAAAGCCAGGCACAAGAGACTGCTAGGTCTTTGACAATAACTTTCTCATAAATATATGTAAGAAATAAATCTCATATATATGTAGCTGGTCTGCCTGTACAGCTGAAGGGGCTCTAAAGGCCAATAGTTTGCTGAAATATCAGAAAATATGTTCAAGTAGTGCTACATAGCTCTATCTGGATTCACTACACGGAACAATTAGGTTAAACATAACACACAGTTGTTGCCCCAGGCACATGGGTAGAAGTTAGTGACTATCATTTAGGTAAATGGTGTAGATTTGCGAATGATAAATTTGAGAAAAGGCACTGTTTCTTGGTCATCCTGTTTGACCTCTTCAGCACTTCTTAAAACTGCCAGTAAATGGAAATTGATAGAAAAAGTGGATTCTGTGTTCTGCTGGCTGTGACTGAGAGACTAGAAGTATGACAATTGTTACATATTTATATGTATTCGCTCAGAGGAAATACTTTTCTAACAATTGAAAACCAGTGTTTTATTAGCTCTTCCTCATTAGCATAAGTGGTAAGTTACAAATGTGTTTTATTTTCGGCAAGTTAGTTTTTATTTTCCTTTTTTGAAGAATATTCTAGAGTGAAAAACAATGCCTTACAAAACACTAGTGGTATCTTAGCCATTTTTCAAATGTGGTCTGTTGTGTTTTGTTTTTAAAAAATGTATCATCTCATGTAGTACTGCTGTCTCATAACAGCTGGGAAGTTACAACTTTGGATTCTCAATTTCTATAGATAGTTTCAGAATACTTATTTTCTAAAGGAGTAACGAAAAATTTTCAGCAAAGTTGCTGAAGTTGTGACATATTAGAATCAATGGCAAATTTTCAAGAAATAGAGAACTGTCCTTCATAGCTATATCTGGCATTCTGCCTTTTCTTTGCGTGACCAGTCACTGGAGAATGAATAGCAAAAGCAATTAAGCTTAGTAACAAAAGGTGTTTTGGCCACCATATCTACAAATTTAAGGGCATTTGGTTTCTGCTCTTTTTGCTTGATAATGCTTTCTTAAAAAGATGGGAAGTGTGACTAAAGATGCAAAAACAAAACTGCAAAGTTTATTTTCCTCCCTTCTTGATTGTACTTTTTACTAAAGATAGAGGTCTTATTACTGCTATAAATGAATATGAGGGCTGTGTAGGGAATTCCCAGAGTGTGATACTGTAAAAGATAGAATCAAATCAGCTTAAATAGCACTAAGGCATCACTGGTGTAGCTAAATGAAGGGTGGCTAATTTTTTTTTTTTTGTGCATGTTAGCACCTGTTTTACTTACAGTGCTTAATAACTGAAGTAAAAAAACCCAGTAACTTATTGCATAAGAGATTTAGAAAGCTCTAATATTGCATCAGTCAGCCAAGACATACTTCAGTAAAAGAATGAAGATGAAATATGACAGTATTGGCATTTTTAAGATAACAGAAAAGAAGAATAACAATGAGCAAAAAACCTTTCAGGACTGACTTACTTGTCTCAGGCAAAAACGACATAATTAAAATACAGTTAAACAGAAGCAGGTCATAGGTTTCATTGAAATCAAAGTGAATTTTTCAAGTACAATTTCATAATAAATGTTAATTTAATCATTTAATGGAGATCAGTGAAAGGTCAAGCCGGAATGCAAAGGGTTAAAATGCTGAACAGTGACCTGAACAGGGAGTTGTTGTGTCTCTGAATCCCAGACATACTTTATTAGGACAATCCAGCTGGTTTTCTATTTCTATCTCCTCATTATCAACGAGCTTATGGTATGGCCTCTTCCCCCTCACTTCCAGTGCCAAGAATTTGGCAGGGACACCATGTGAGGAGGTCAGAGTCTGATTGAGAGGAAAAATGAAGTTGGGACTACAGCAGAGATGCAGAAAGAGGGAGTCCAGTCAGTGAAGAGCTAAGCTTTGTTGTTCACTGTATGGAGACTACCAGGAGAGCTTTACGTGAAATTGAACTACTGACACAAGGCTTGATTGTTATCTCACTGAAAATGTTGTAAAACAAGGACACTTAAGTGTAAGGAATTGCATATATAAAGTAGAAAGATAAACAAAATTGAATCTTTGATTTCTTCATGATATTTGGCACTTTTGTAAATTTAAGGAGGAAAAAAAAATCTGAAATTATGGTATTCTTCATTGAAAAAGTAAAGACTTACAAATAGAAGCAGCATACTGTTAAATTGCTTTCTGTGTTGGGTCTGGCTTTCTCTGGCTGAGAGAAAAAAAACAACCTCCAGCAACTGTTTAGAGGAAGGAAGTGGGAGGAAAAAAGTCCTTCTCACCCATTTCCATAGTTTCCATTTCAAAATACATCTATCACTGCCTTGTGGCACATACTTTTACATCAACAGGTACATCAATTTAGTATTAATGTTGATGAAACTGATTGTATGATAATGTTGATTAAACAGTAGATAAATATGACATTTTGTGTGTCCAAAACCATTCATAAAAGCAGATAGAGAAAATACAGAAAGATTTTCTACAGAGATTAATTTATGTTGGGAACAGACCTATTTGTATTTATTTAAGACAAAATGCAGCACTTCAGTATGATATGGATTATCTCAAAATTGATCTATGGTAAATACTGTACTAAATACATATTTTTTGTTTTCATCCTTTACCTGGTATTCCCTTTTATAGAACAGAAAAATGTCTGAATGGAAAACTGAGTTAATATCTGTGGGTGTGGGGAGATACTGGTTTTATAGTTCTTATATTCTTACAATTCCTGTGGAAACAGAGATTATATGTCCACAAGGAGTGGTAGGATTTAATTTCAACTTCACAGAAGTCTTTTTCAGATATTTCCTTTCCAGTTTTTACACAATTAATGTATATTCTTTACAAATAAGATGTCAGTGGTGGTCTGTGCATTTAAGCTGTTGGGATTACAGCTGATGTTTGACCCTGTGTTACAGTTCCAAAATCTAGGACCAAGTGATCTGTCAGCCTCTGTGTTCAAACCCCAGTTTACTCCCATGCCATGTGCCATATGGTTGAGGGGCTGTGACCCTTAATATATGGACTGTGTGTTAAAAGAAGAATGCAACATTCCTAGGAGGCCTTGATCCTTAGAAGTTCTAAATTTCTCGTTAAGTTACAGTGGGGTAATATTGTCCTGACTAGCATACTTTCATGAATTGCCCAAAAGTGGCAGTGGTGTTTTGATTGCACAGGAAAACCTAGCCCTTAAAAGAAGGAGAAAAGCACAACTTTGAAATGGGAATGTTGGGGGTGGGGGGATAAGAGGGAGTGAGAGACAGTGAGAGAGACTTATTTTGCTGAAAGGATAAAGGAAAAAAACCAAAATTCCTCTCAGTGGTGAATTCAGGTACCTCCTTAATTTAACAACATGAGCACACAAGCAGGGTGCAGATAAAAGACAAAGGAAAAAGGATTCACTCTGGGCTGGGATTAGAACCTGGGGTTTTCCAGATGTGAAGAATAAATTACACTTAAATAACTTTTTTGCTAAAGGAAGGGAGAAAATTTTAGTTGAGCTATGCCAGTAAAGCTAATATTTGTGTATTCATTTGTGATTTTAAAAGTACTGTTTAGCTTCTGTTTTTATAGTATTTGCAATAAACCCATGACACTTGTGCCCCCTCATAACAGACACCTAACAATGAAGCAGCTTCAATTAAGAAGCAGAACGTCAGCCTCTGGCATCTTACTCTGTTGTTCCATCTTTTTTGCTAGGGAGAATTCATTTGTTTCTTAATTAACAAAAACACCAATAGCATGAAAAATCTGCTTATGGTACCTGAATGGTAATTAGGTGAAAAGTAAAAAAGAAACACACACATACATTCCAGTAGCAGCCAAAATGAACTTGAGCTGATAAAAATGAACTAAACTACCCTTGCATAAATCGAGGCTGAGAGAAGTGTACAGTCATTATGGCTAAGACAATATGCAAACTATCTTCAAAGAAATCAAATTGCTAGAGTGTTTTCATTTGCATGTATTAACTATTAACATAATGAGGAGAAGTGACATTGGACCCGGATTGTGTGTCTGTTCGGATTGATAACTCTACCGCATCTGCAAACAGGCTCCCAAAAATCAGGCTAGTAGTCAGATCCGTGTTGAACTCCGAAGTGTGTATGGTTTTTTTGTTGTTTTTTTTTTTTTTCCTTTTTTTTTTTTTTTGTGAGTGTTGTGGTGTTTATTTTTAGATATCTGGAACCCAGACCAACATGCTAGGATGCTGAATGCAAGCTATCCCTTTATTTTTATTATTTCCAAAGGTGATCCTTCTGCTACAAGCACTTACTTCATACTTCCAACGTACTTTCAACTTTTTTCTGTTGTTTATATTTCCACTTGCATAGAAGGATGACTGTTATTGTATGCCAATTTGGATTTATTGAATGTTTATGTAATTACTCTGTAATATTTTCTTTTATTTCAAGACTGTCCTTGCATATCAGAATATCCTACTTACACTGTCAATCACGGGGTGCATGAACAGAGAGAAAGCTTAATAGAACTCACTTTTGAGAAGTCAGTTACATGCTATTTTATGTGATTACTTAGGGCAAAGGCAAGCAATGTTTGTGATAGCAGTTGTTAGCTGCTTAAATATTGGAATAAATTTAAATTGTTACATGATGGGTACTATGTAAGAACCTAGGTATATGTAGCAAGTTCTTTTGTTAGAAGAAAAAATTAAAATAATTGTAAAAACTGAAGATTTTTTTCAGATTATTCAGGAAAAAGCATGTAAACTAAATGCAATTTTTATCATAGTTCTTTGTCTAAAATTTAAAGGTAGCTATTTCTTGATATTAGAGATCGAAATTACTAAAATAGTGTGGTCTGGGAAGAAGGTGAAATGGGATGGGAAGCCCACATATGCAGTCCTTAAAAATTCAGAATTTATTATGTCTGCATAATCTGGTAAAAATATTCTGTAAATGTTACATTGTGTTTATATATACAGGCACACAGTGTTTTAGTGTGAACTATATCCTTTAGTGTTCTTGTACTTTGAGATTGTGACACACTGCTAGAAGAAGTGCATGCACATTTCATCTGCGAATGTAAACTCTTCTTCCAAGAGGGGACAAACGCCCTTGAGGTTCTTCAACTGCTGTAGGCATCTGTTTCTTCACATAGCCCAGCAGCCTTACTCCAGTCAGACAGGTGAATCATGTGAAAACTTGGGGTTTTGAAAAGAATGTTCTTAACACAGCCTGGCTGTGTGAGTAAAAGTATGGGGTGTATCTGTCTAAATAGAGATTTATTTAGCAAAATTCTACGACACATAAGCAATTAATACATATAGAAGAGAATTTAACATGCACAATGTTAATGTTTAAACAACATTTTCTTTAGTGATGTAGATATTAGTCTATAATAAAGATATAAGAAAAACTTTTTGCAGATATTAGTAGCTCAGAAACCAACTGTAATCCAAGTTATTTTTATCTTATTTTTATCTTATTTTTATCTTATTTTTATCTTATTTTTATCTTATTTTTATCTTATTTTTATCTTATTTTTATCTTATTTTTATCTTATTTTTATCTTATTTTTATCTCTTCTCTTCTCTTCTCTTCTCTTCTCTCTCTTCTCTTCTCTCTCTTCTCTTCTCTTCTCTTCTCTTCTCTTCTCTTCTCTTCTCTTCTCTTCTCTTCTCTTCTCTTCTCTTCTCTTCTCTTCTCTTCTCTTCTCTTCTCTTCTCTTCTCTTCTCTTTTTTTTCTTGTTTTGTTTTTTTTTTGTTTTTTTTCATTTTTTTCTCTTTTTTTCCTCAACTTTCGTCTTTTTTTCCTCAATTTTCATCTTAATTTTTTTCTGCTTTTTTCCTTAATTTTTTTTAATGTGCACGTATGGACAATATTTTATGCATGCATTACGTGCATGTATTTGGAAACTGACAGGAATTTTAATAATAATTTTTATTTTAGGTCACTAGATTATTATTTTTACTATGTAAATAAGAGATATGATCAATGTAGGAACTCTGAAAACAAGTATTTTCTCTTTGGCAATTTTTGAAAGTTAAGAGTAGGATCCCCCACAGTCCATATGGAGGATATTCTAGCTTTGATTCTGTTTCAGCCTCAAGTCTGAGAATTAGTGTATAGTTTGCCATAGTGCAAGCTTTTATGCCTTTTGTCCTTGGAAGATCGGCATACAAAAATCTCTACAGCGTAGGAGTGGATATGAAAATGCCTGTAAGAACTTGGTGGGCACAAATCTCCTGTAAGGGCATATTACAGAGTTCCATAAAATGGAAGACTCTGTGAAGGATAATCTGAATTTCAGATTATCTCTACCCATCTGGTTGAAATTTCCATGTAATGCTATCTTAAAATGCATTATGCTAACTTTTTACAGAGGCAATCCTGATATTGTGGAATGTGTTAAAAAATATGTAGAAAGAAAAATTTTATGTAGATATATTTTACTTGATAGAAATATTCTCTGAATATCTTACTTGATCTTGGATTTTTGTTTTCTTTGGCAGCAAAGAAGATAACTTTCCAAAGAAATCATTAGTTTGTACTATGTTGTTACATTGTGTTGGGTTCTTGCTTTTAGTCCCTGCCTTTGTTTATGAAAAATGCTACACTTGTAGGTTTTACTGAAAATTACTTGCCTCACATTTTGGAAGCTCTATGTTGTTTCTGCTTGTGATTTCTGTTTTTGATGAACTGTGGACAATGTTTAAAATATGCCTTCTTAAAATCCGCTGCTTTCTGCCGAGATCAAAGGGCTCAATAATTTATTTCACTAAAGTGGGTGCAGGGAATAGGAGAACTGTAGGGCTAAGGCCGTTGTATCTCGTAAGACAGAGCCTGGACCTTGGTTTATGGGGTCTACGATATGTTCAAGATGGTGCTCACTTATTCATGTCTAATGATAGTCCTCTTTTCTACAGTGACATAGCTCTCTGCTATTCAGGAAATAGCTTAGTAGCATAAATTCCAGTTTCCATTTACTGAAAGTAAAAAAACATTTTAATGGTTTTATAAGTCTATTAATTTTTTCTAAAATATAATTTTAATTCAATTCAAGATATAAGAACAATAATAGCTATAATAATAATAATAGAATTATTCATATTTTTATAGGTGGATTTATATCCATACTAAAGATTCCTCCATGAAACGGGAAGAAATAACCATAAACTTGTAATCTCCAGTGAGAAGGAAAGGTCAATGCTGGGTGTGGTAGATCTGTGGGATTTAGCTGTTCCTCACCCCTGCATTTAATAGGAGTTCCTGAAAACAGTATGTTTATTTGGCTATGCTGTATGATTTACTGTTGACACTGTAAGTAATAGCAAAATGTGTCAATTAATTTTCCTCAGTGGGTATAATTTAATCATAGACAAATTGTCATATGGGTCTGCAGTCTAAAGTTTGAATTTTGTTTAAAATATTTTTAATTTTTTATTTTCATTTTCATTTTCCCACGGAGGAGAAGTGGTGAAGAGCCCCTTAGTTTTAATAGTGATGGTAAAATGTGTCTGGCTTATCAGAAATGAATGAAATTTGACTCCTATGTTAATTGTATTGTTTGTAAGGAGCTCATAGAGGCTTTCCAGGACACATTCAACTGTTCAGGCACCATGTATATACAAGTGTGCTGTGCTACTTTTGACCATTGATGGTACATATTTTGCAAATCTTCTGTTAATATCTGCCCCCCAGGTTTGAATAATTTGTCAGATTTATTTTTTTTATTCCTAAATGTCCTTATTGACCAAGACTAGCTGTGGTTTAGGGACAAGCACATTGGTCTTTATTGAGGTTCTGTGTGGATTTTTGTTTGCTTGTTGTTGTTTTTGTTGTTTTGCTTGTGTTTTTTTGTTGGCTTGGTTTTTTTGTTTGGTTTTCTTTTTTGTTTGTTTGGGTTTTTGTTAATTTTTGTTTTAATATATCTTAGGATATTTCTCCTTATGTCCTAGAGGGCCTCTCCCTGAAACTTTTGAGAATCTCTGTCCCTTTTAATGTGCATTATCAGTCTTCTTTCTTCTTTTCATAATAAATATCAGAACAAAAGTAATGCCTAGTTGTCTTGACAAAGGACTATGCAGAACATTACTCCAGAAACCAACCAGATATTTATAAATGAAAACATATGGTCTAGTGGGAGGTGTCCCTGGCAATGCAGGGGGGTTGGATCTAGATGATCTTTAAGGTCTCTTCCAACCCAAACTGTTCGATGATTATAAAATTATGAAAAAAGATTGTTGTAGTCACAAAGTTCAGCTCTGCTTCCCCCTATCTGCACTTTCAGTGCACTGCACTGGATGTGCAGTTTTGGATGTCACATTGAAAAAGGGCAAAAAGAGAAATGTTGGAGTGGGAATGTCAGGCATATTAAGTTGAGGTGATCTTCTCAGGAATTTTTTTAGCAGAGTAATGTTCTTAAATTATTTGTAGGGTCAGTTTCAGTACTCTATTCTGTGTATCTTCTCGTAGATTCTGTAACCTACAAAGAAGTCTATTGGCATAGGCCATAGACAGTCTTGATGAGGCTGCTGAGGCGTACCCTGGTAGCATGTGTTTTTCTCAAGGTATCAGAGGTGGTCAAGAGTCTCAATAGTTACACTGTGGTGAAAACGAACTCACTGTTCTGATTTCACTAAGGTATTGGAAGTGTTACTTTCATAAATTTGTATTGGTTTTGATTTCCAATATTCTTTAGAGAATGTGGCAAGAACTACTACTAGTCTATTTTGCTGTATCTTAGATTTTGACATTTAACCTCAAAGAATAAGTAATGGATGGTTCTTGTTCTAGGTGAGTACTGCAGTGCTTACAATGTACAACCAACTGCAAGGACATTAGCTGTGTTCTTATGGTGACAAAATCTTCTAATTTTACTTCCACTATAAATATGAATAATCATGTATCTCATTCGCTTTAGGATATAATGCAAGATCATTTTCTTTCCTATATAATTTCTTCCTATGGTGGGGAAAAAGACCAACCCACAACCCCTTATATTTGGGGAGTGAAAGCAGGTGTACAGTAAAAATTAGCCTGTGTGTTGTTTTTCCTTTTATTGAAAATTTTTTTACTAAATTCTTCAGATACATGATAAGCCTGATAAGAAACAAGATAAACTATATTCAAAAAGAATTAGGATCTTATTAAAATTGTGCTTTTAAAATTTTTCTTATTGTTATTTTAGATTATTTTTAAGAGTCTATTTTCACTGACACAAAGAAGTGTGTAAATTCAGAGTCTTGCAGACAATAAAGTTGTGAAAGTGGGAGGATCACACTAGAAATGCCAAATGTTACAGGTACTTTTGTAGAAATGTGAAATTCACCTCTGTTTATGTACGACTTTGTGGAATAAAATTACTTTTTCCTGGGGTAGATGAGCACATGCACAAGAAGGCTGAAATCTAATCCATCCAAATGAAATCTTGCAGTCTCAAGGAAGATTTAATAAAAGACAGTAGCAGATTTTTGGGTTGAGGTTACAGTTCCGAGTGGAATGATAAGTCATATTTAAGTGTTTTATCAAAATGATTGAATATGTTTGATAAACTTATAGTAATGTGCCATAGTTTTATCTTGCTCTTTGAGTATTGGTGATCTACTCTGAAAGTATATCAAATATTATCACAAGCATTTATAAGTTTATAAATAAGTAAAAGAGATACAATGTTAACTGTCGGTTTGTGGTTGATACAACAGAACTACTTGAAATAACTTCAAATATTTAAAATTGTTTGCCAGTAAATTGGCTCCTAGCAGTAAGAATGATTTAGCTAGCAGTCTAGGTGGAAGGCTGCCAGCCAGAACTGGTCAGTTACCCATGCCATGTGGTAATCAGTGGTTAACTGATAAGCTTCGAAATGAAAGGCAAAGAGAAATTACTTTAGGATATTTGGTACAATAAGTTAGCTAATATTTATGATTTTTGGAGGTGGGAACATGATTAAGATATACTAAATGGAAATCCATACAAAACCAGACAAATTGTTAAAATATTCAAATATGCCTTACTGTAACAAGAAAGCACTGTAATGTACTGAAATCAGCAATAGAACAGCTGTGTTTTAAAGGACAGTACTTTGAATGTCACTTGACAATTTGCTTTCAATTAGAAGTAATTTACAGGAAGATGCCCACAAGCTAATCTTTACAGGATAATTAAGTTCCATTTTCTTTACTTTTAATTAAAAAGCAGAAAAGATTTAGCTGATCCATAAAAAAATGTTCTGTTTAAACATTCATCAGACTTCACACTTTTTTTTTGTTATTTGTTGTAGCAGATGTTATCAAAACTGCAGTCTGCTCTGTTTTAAACCCAGTATATTTGGGAAGTAAAACACAAGTCGCAATAGGCCTGTACAGCTGAGGTATCGTCATTTAGCTTCTCTGTGTTTGAATAGCTCTAAAATGATACCCATACTCTGGGCTTTAATCTTGCTTGTTGCATTGCTTGCTGTTCTGGTGAAAGAAAATGAAGCAGATGAACAGTTCTGTGGATGCTAATAGTATTTTCCTCTTGTTTTTCTTAATCTCTCAATGCCATTAAACCTGAAGTCTGAATGTAAAGATGAAACCAAGTATCTTTGCCATTAAATTAGCATGTTAGCCAAGTTATCTGCATGTCTTTAGAATAAATGAAAAGGAGATAAAATAAATTCCTTTCCTGATTTCATGTTGAATAAAAAAAAAGTGCAGTGTATGTGTGAATGTCTAAATACTCAAATACCTATAGTGGAATGAGTTAGTGATAAGTTTTTAAGGAGGAAAGATGTATCTGTTTCTCCCAGATATTTCACAGAATCATAGAATGGTTTGGGTTGAAAGGGACCTTAAAGATTATCTAATTTCAACCCACTGCATGGGCAGGGACACCTTCCACTAGACTAGGTTGCTGAAAGCCCCATGCAACTTGACCTTGGACATTTCCAGGGAGGAGACATCGACAGCCGCCCTGGGCATCATCTTTGCAGATTTTAAGAAGTGAAAGGAAATTTAGTTCTAGATTTGAAATTTGTCCTTTAAAATCCAATTCATACAATGGAAAAAAATTACACAGTGAGAACTTGTTTAATTTGAAGTTATGGCAGAATGTGTGCTGTGAAATCTGACATATAAAACTGAAGCTCTGGTGGTTTTTTGAAGTGTGAGATCTAATTATTTGTTAGTTTATATGATGTAGCCCCAGTTACTTCAGTGAACATGTGAGAATTTATATAACAGGGCCATGATGTTAACAGAAATGCCTGAATACTTGTATGAAGTCTGAAGTATACTCTTAATGAATGTTTAACTCTGAACTGACCAAGTTGGTGATGAGAATAAAACCATACAATCATTTGAATAGCTTATATTAAATGACCATGATGTATGGTCACTCTTAGTGTAAGAGTCTTTAGCTATCTAACTGTTATCAAAGATTAACTGATTATTTAGGTTCCTCTACAGGAAGGGAAAGAAATTATTTTAGAGAGTCATTAATTCTTTCAGTTTTACACCCTACTTCAATGGTTGCTTTAAAGCATCATGCTACTGAGACAGACAGTGATGACCTCTTTCTTTTTTCTGTCAGTTCTTACGGCTGCTTGCATATGGCACAAGTGTTTGTGTGTCCATAGAATGAACTGGGGAAGGAACTGTTCCAAGTGCAAACCAGCTTCTCCCCCCCCATCCCCCATGGTTCAATTTTAATTCAAATCAATTTCTTTATCTAATTCACCTGATGGCCACACAAATACCTGCACTAATCCAACAAGGACAGCAGCATGACTATAAGAGCAAGCAGAAGGGTAGGGCAGACTCTTGGGAATGCAGCCTGATGGTGTTGGCATAAGGAGGTAATAACACTACACTGCTAGACAGCTGTTTTAGGATGGAATCACTCTGTGATTCTCAAAATATATGCTCTGCTTTGTTTAAAGTTGTAGGTAGTGATGTGTAATTAGTGTAGCAGATGTATTGGTTGCTCAATGCTTATTCTAATATTGTAAAATACAAGATGCTATCCATCTTGAATGAGAGTTTTGTATGAGATACAGCTGCAACATTTTTTTCCTTATCTGCCTTAGAGCCTCTTTACTTATGTATATACTTATGTAAGTAAACTTTCTGTGGGTACTTTTCTGAGGTATTCTGAGTTTTTCCTCGTGAATAGAAAAAACAGGTTTGAACACAAATTATTGTAATAAATTATGTTAATTAAATATTTGCTTTAGAAAGAACTAGATAGACCTGAATTGTCAAGTTTTTGTGATACTAGTTGCCTTTGATTGTGAAAACTAATAAATACAATTCTGTTGCTTTACTGTGTTTGGCTGTGTAGAAAACTTGGTTATTTTAGTTTAGCAGTGTAGTAATGTGTTCATGCTACATTTGATTACTTTTTGGTAACAGGATAGTATCAGTGACTTAACACTATAACGGATTCATTCATTGATGGTGAGAGTCTTATGAATACTTTGAGATACATTCTGATCCTTTAATATTGCAAATATATTTCATGTTGAAGTGTTTCCAGTTGCTTCATTAGTGGAGTTCATACAATTTGCTTTGATGGACAGGGAAAATATGATAATTTACAAAACTAAACAAAATAGTAAAACAAATTCCTGCTTTGAATCTGGAAAGTTGAAGATAGTCTGTTTTATATTCTTAATTTTTAATAAAAGATGCTAACATTTCATTGATGTGCCACTGAAGTATTTAAAGATGACATTTAGCATTACACTGTAGCTTAGTTGCCTGAATTTCTTTAGAGAGCAACTTTCCCATTTAAAAAAAAATTGATTAGCCTCAGTGATTTGCACTTTGTCTTGTAAATCCCAAAATATTGTCAAATCAAGAAACAAAATATTATTTCAATTCTTCTTTCACATAAATGTCAACTCAACTCCTGTTAGATGCAATTTTTCATGTTTCTACCGCATTTCCTCCTACTAACAATTTTAGAACAAAAATTTTAGGGTTGTGATGATGGATCTGTCTCCTGTGTTTCATTATGAGGGCCACGTGTTCTTGTATAATTAAAATAACTCCTTCAGAGAAACAACGCTAATAAAAAAAAATGAAATTTTTACTGATAGTTTTCCATCCTTTTGTAAAATATATTTTATGCAGTATTTTAAAATTATGGTACAAATTGTCTGGAAGCATGACTTGTCTAATTTAGGGAGGAAAGGGTGCTAATGGAGTCCAGACAAGCAGTAATTAGGCAAATAAATAAGACCCTTTAATAAATGATTTACAGCAAGGAGGAGTAAGATGCATACCAAATAATTATGGGATTTTTATACTTAAATTATGAGCAGAAAGCCAAGATGTAGGCAGGGGAAAGTGTATGAGAAGAAATGTACATTGTTTTGTAGTAGGTTTAGTATGGTATTACCTGGTATTGTAATAACTAATATAATTTAGTAGTTAAAAAGTCCATGTGTTGGAGAATATTACATTATCCTAAAAATATTTCACAAAACCAAATACAATTAATCTTAAGCATGGAGAAATGTCCGTATTTGATGTGTAGTAGACATTTGGTCAGTCTGTGAGAATCCAGAAGGCTGAAGAGGGTCTGGGAAGATTTTGCAGAAATAGTTAATCTCTGTTGTGTAATATTCAGCCATTTCACCTTAGACTTGCTTTGATTTAGAAATGTTTATGAATGTGCAAAAGCAGTTAGAAAAATCTTCTGCATATTGTATGAAGAATGGGGAAATGACATGAGAAAAGGGTAGAAAAGCGGCTCTTTGGGGAAGTGAAGCAGTCTGGGAGTAGCTTAAAGAAATGCAGTGTTGTGTGATGGAAAGGACAATTCTTTAGGGAAGTTGCAGTTCATTTTCACTTGGTCTACATACTGTTCCTGTTGCTTCCCAAATTTCATTATTCAGTTGCAGCTAACAAAATAATTTAGAATAATTTATTTATTTATTACTGTTGTTTGTGCTACATTTAAACTCAAGAGAGGAAAGAGCTGCTCCCCTGGAGTGTGGTGTATACCTGAATGTGGTGTGGTCGCTATCTCCAAATCTCGTAAAAATCGTTTAGTCATATCTAATCTTTCCTACTGAATGTCAGTCCATTACCTACTACTGAAGAGCTGTCTTGTACAACCAAAGTACTGAAGCATTTTGGGGAAGTAAGTCATCTTACCTTGCGTTAACCATCTAAAATGTAAGCATCTGGCTAGTTTTCTGAGCTTTCCTCAGCAATCATGGTGGTGGGCACTTCCTGGGAACTGAGTTCTGCCATCATGATATACATGTCCAAGAAAAGAGGGGATGATC
This sequence comes from Hemiprocne comata, assembly GCA_020745705.1. Lineage (NCBI taxonomy): Eukaryota > Metazoa > Chordata > Aves > Apodiformes > Apodidae > Hemiprocne > Hemiprocne comata. Next base: position 144,727,947 of record CM036587.1, read on the forward strand.
TAAAAAAAAAAGCGGATTAGATTAAATATCTGATTTATAGGTGCTAAAATTAGGTAATATGAAACCTTCTTTTACATGATAGTTGAGCATATATTTTAAATTTTAAGAACAATAGAAAGAAGGGTAAGTGCTGGTTGTATGTAACACTACCTATAATTTGTAACAATTGTGGTTTAATAACCTTTCCCTCCTTTACAGTATCTACCAGAAGTTAAGCAACAGATCATAACAGAACACAGAGCAAATTCTTATGATCATAGAAATTAGTTTGTTTCAACCAATGATGGATAATCTGATCAACCTAAAAAAATAAATTAAACTGCAGCTGACTTTATTTTATCCCTGCTACTATATGGTAAACATTTCCTTGTGTAAGAAAAGGCTAATATGTTCGATGGTTGTTTTTCTTGCTTCTTTTTCTCACCTCAATTTTACTTACTTACATTTTCCTAAGAGCTTAGTTTCAAATTTCGTCAGGACATGATAAACATTCCTGTTTCAAAAATACCTATTTAAGATAGAACTGTTTTTAAACCCAATATTAATCAACAATTTTTGCAGTTTTTATAAAGAGATCAATTGGGTATTTTTCTGAAAATTAACAAAATATTACAGAAGCTAAAATTTTAATTTTTAAAATAGTTTTACTTTGTGACATATAGCTTTTTGAGTATATACCTGTAATATTTGGACATAAGAGAAAAAGTATTACTACATAAAATTGCGGTATAATCTCTTAAAAGAATATTTAAGAATATTTTATAAAATGATTGTTTTTTATTTCTAATACTCTAAAATTTTTTGTTTTATTGACATTGTAGTGCAGTGTTCATGTATTTTAGTAGAGTAAGGCATGTTGTTGTTCCATAGATGTCAAAAGGGTTATAAAAGTTGTTCTAGACCCATGGGAGTTATACATGTTTAAACCACATTTACATGACATATGTAAATATAATGCATATATGTGTGTGTGTGTATAAAGACAGTCTGAGAGAGTTGGGATTATTCAGCCTAGAGAAGAGAAGGCTCTGGGAAGACCTTATAGCAGCCTTCCAGTACCTGAAGAGCCTACAGGAAAGCTGGGGATGGACTTTTTAGAAGGGCTTGTAGTGAGAGGACAGGGGAGAATGGTTTTAAGCTGAAAGAAGGTAGATTTAGATGAGACATAAGGAATAAATTCTTTGGTATGACGGTGGTGAGGCACTGGCCCAGGTTGCTCAGGGAAGCTGTAGATGCTGACTCCCTGGAAGTGTTCAAGGCCAGGCTGGATGGGGATTTGAGCAACCTGGTCTACTGGGAGGTGTCCCTGCCCATGGAAGGGAGGATGAAACTAGATGATCTTTAAGGTCCCTTCCAACTCAGACCAGTCTGTGATTCTATGAAATATCTGGGAGAATGATTCTATATATGCACAATCATAGAATCATAGAATGCTAGGGGTTGGAAGGGACCTCGAAAGATCATCTAGTCCAACCCCCCCTGCCAGAGCAGGGTCACCTAGAGTACATCACACAGGAACTTGTCCAGGCGGGTTTTGAATGTCTCCAGTGAAGGAGACTCCACAACCTCTCTGGGCAGCCTGTTCCAGTGCTCTGTCACTCTCACAGTAAAAAACTTTTTTCTGATATTTACCTTGAACCTCCTATGCTCCAATTTGCACCCATAATCTAAAGGAAAAGTTATACTGAGGGCTGAATATCCAATTTCATAGCAGCAGTATCTTATCTTCATCTTTTCTTTTTGAATATGAGTGCAAAAAGGATTTTATTTATAGAACACCTCTGATTACTGTCAAGAACCTTGAGGGACCACGTAAGACAATAAAATCAAATGTGCTAAAATAAACATAAAATATAATATATATGGGTTCATTATCAAATACAGTTGTAAACTAAGCCAGTATGTCTTTCATTAGCATAGGCAAGTAATAACTGCAGTGGTCTGCTCAGAGTCCTCAGTAAATGGGTTCTGCCTTCTCTTTCAGGTGTCAGTCTAATACAGAATTTTTCACTGCCTGGAGTGTACAGTTAGGAAGATTTGCTGCTCTACAGATAGCATGTTTTATTCTCACTAACACATTGTGGTATATTTTGTTACAGTTAAATTTATGAAGTTTTATTAGGATGAAAGATGCTATGTACATCAGCTATCTGTGGAAGAGTTACCTTCATCTTTGAAGTGCAGGATCAGAAGCAAAGTTTGGGCTTGAAGTTGTATATAGATTACTTACTAAATGAAAAAGGTATTGCTGATAGCTCTTGTGGAAGAACACTTTTGGTGACTAGAATCTCATTAGTGTTTGGGATTTTCATTAACCGTTAACATTGGTACAGGCTGACCTTGAATGTCTCCAGGGATGGGGCCTCCACCACCTCTCTGGGCATCCTGTTCCAGTTTTTCAGCACCCTCATAGTGAAGAACTCCTTCCTAATATCTAATCTAAATCTACCTTGCTCTAGTTTAAAACCGTTGCCCCTTGTCCTGTCTCTACATGCCCTTGTAAAAAGTCCCTCCCCAGCTTTCTTGCAGGTGCCTTTCAATTACTGGATGACTGCTCTATCAAGACATCAAGCCATTGACCACTACCCTTTGGATGCAACTATCCAGCGAATTCCTTATCCACCATTCCACCCATCAAATCCGTATCTTTCCAACTTAGAGAGAAGGATGGTTTAGGGGACTGTGTCAAAGGCCTTGCAGAAGTCCAGACAGATGACATCCATTGCTCTTCCCTTGTCTACTGATGTAGTCACTCCATTTTAGAAAGCCACTAGGTTGGTTGGGCAGGACTTTCCCATGGTAAAGCCATGCTGGCTATCTTGAATCACCTTCCTGTCCTCTGTGTGCCTTGTCAGAGCATCTAGGAGGATCTGTTCCATGATCTTCCCAGGCACAGAGGTGAGGCTGACAGGTATGTAGTTCCCAGGGTCCTCCTTTCTAGCCTTTTTAAAAATGAATGTAATGTTTCATTTCTTCCAGTCACCAGAGACTTCACTTGACTGCCATGATGTTTGAAAAGTTGAAAAAATAGATGATATATGTTGAAAACATTACAGAAATATTCTTCGACAAGACATAGACAAAATAGTGCTTTTCAGTGTTCTCATGTTTTAAACTTTAAGCATGAACATTTCCTCCGGGTTTTAGCTTCACATCTACATTTTGTCCTCTCTGTACAACATATGTGTAATCTGTAATTTTCAGACAAAAATAAAGTGCAACAAACACTGTACCTAGAAAATAGAAACTACAATCTAGTAAACTGGCGTGCACAGTTGTTTTTGGGAAAGGAGAATGAGGTCTACTAAGTGGTATTTTTATTGGTAAATTCTAGAAAATGTTAGGTTTTGGCATAGCGATGTTTTATTAATGAAATGTTTTTCTTGCTCTATTTTGAGACTTGCAGTGGGTGACAAGATCACCTTGTGCTGCATGCTGAAATTTGTAGACAAGCAATCAAGTCTTTTTCACTGTAAGTCTAGTTAAGTTCAAAACTGAGGCATATAGTTTAAATGTTTACTTTTAGAAAAAAGTTAAGAATTGACTCTGTAATGCATGGCATACATTTTGGTACCTGGAGATAAAATTCTGATCTACAGGGGACATAATAATGGTTAAACATCAGGTAAACTGAATATGAACAGCTAAAACTACTAGTGAAAAATAGTAGAAGGAACCATAATTGTAAATCTGACAAATTGTTTTTTTTTCCTCAGTTTGTATCTAGTGAACTATTGAAGTCAGTTGCTGTGGTCTTTAATGCATGTAACTGATGGAAGAACCTGGTCAAAGTGTATTACTTGTGCTCTCAGTTAATTGCACTGTTGATTAACTGCATCTGAAGAAATAAAGGCTGGGTTCAAAATCACTCCTGCCATGGCTCCGGTTTGCCTCTAGCATTACATAGCCACATATTTATAGTTAGCAAACACTTTGCTTTTATCATGTGTTGTATTAAGATTATTAAGATTTTGTTGTACTTTCTGGACTTTCTAAAGTCAGAATTAAAACTTTGATCACTTTTTTATTAAAGCTTCATGAAAAGGCCCAAAGGTTTGAAATAGGAGCAGTTAAACCTTCTGTTTCTGGCTTAATTATAACTTATTTGATTAGCAAGTACTTTGTGACAGGCAGTAAATTTCCAGAGGTTGATGTTGCAGGGCTTACCTATCAAAGACTAGAGGGCTACTACCTGACAGGTTCCTCTGACAGCATTTGTAGACAGGTTTCATTGTCGATTAGGACTCTACTTTCAGAGCTTAACAAGCAGATGTGGGTCTAACCACGAAGCTGAGTAGAGACAAGGGACAAACGTTTGTAGTCTGGGGCAGTAACTCCTCTCCTATCTTATGCAGAAGCTAAAATGCAATTTTTGCACTGGTTTTGAAAGCTGTATCCCATTCTCATGGTGTTTACTCAGTTTCTTAGTTTCACAAACAAATTAGAATTTTCACTGGAGTGTTAGAAGACTGCTCTGTTCTGTCAGAGAGATACTGAAGAAACAGTGAGACAACAGTTCTGACAAACTTGCTTTTATACTTTGCTGAAGAAAAATTATAAAATGATTGTATCTGAAAATTAAGGAGAGACTGAACAAAATTTTGGAAAGGTGAAACTTGGTGATTCCAGGACTGCTGAAGAATCAGCCAGAAATGTGTGATGCACTAACAGGGATCTTATTATTGATTTGGATTATTATTGGTTGATACATTTCATGGGGGCCTAATTGATTAATTTTTACTTTCATATAAACACAAAACTTGCTAAGAGCACCTGATATAATTAAAAATTTAAAAATTTTGCATCAACATTAGGTCTGATTGTAATAAATATGTGTATTTGCAGGATATGTGTGATTCGGCACAAATTTTAAAACCTCAGGAAATACCACTCAACTGTAAGTGTACTCTACCTACTGTCTCTCAGATTGGCGAATGAATGTATAGTTGGAAAATTACAATTTTTCTTACTTCATTGTAATTGATAGCTTTTAGTGTATCCTGTTCCTATTATGTAACATTTTGTAGCTCAGAGTGGAAAGTAATAATAGGTCTTTGTATTTCTATAATATGTTATCCAGTATCACAGTACTTAAAAGCATTAATTAATGAAAGCTTGCCAGGTGGTTGTGGGATTGGTAGGGACTCAATTTCTGAAGTGAAACCATCATCTAGTAAAAGAGTTGTTTACAGAGAGGTTACAAGCACGGGTATCTCTCCAGATGTGTTAATAGAATCATAGAATCATCAAGGTTGGAAAAGACCTTCAAGATCATCAAGTCCAACTGCCCGCCCTACAACCCCTAACCACTAAACCATCTCCTGAAACACCATGTCTACCCGTTTTTTGAAAACCTCCAGGGACGTTGTGTCTGCCACCTCCCTGGGCAGCCTCTTCCACTGCCTCACCACTCCTTCTGTGAAGAAATTTTTGCTATTATCCAATACAAATCTCTCTTGGTCCAACTTGACCCCATTTCCTCTAGTCCTGTTGCTAGTCACTAGGGAGAAGAGGCCAACACCCAACTCGCTACAACCTCCTCTCAGGTAGTTGTAGAGTGCAATGAGATCTCCCTCAGCCTTCTATTCTCCAGGCTGAACAGCCCCAGCTCCCTCAGCCTCTCCTCATAAGACCTGTTCTCCAGGCCCCTAATCAGCCTAGTTGCCCTTCTATGCACCCTCTCCAGCACTTCGATGTCCTTCTTACACTGCAGCGCCCAAAACTGCACACAGTGCTTGAGGTGTGGCCTCACCAACACCAAGTAGAGGGGCAGGATCACCTCCTTGGTCTTGCTTTCTGATGCAGGCCAGGATGGTGTTTGCCTTCTTGGCCACCTGGGGCACACTGCTGGCTCATGTTCAGCTGGCTGTCAGTCAACACCTCCAGGTCCCTCTCTGCTGGGCAGCTCTCCAGGTACTCCTCCCCAAGCCTGCCGTGCTACCAGGGGTCATTGTGGCCAAAGTGCAGGACCTGACATTTGGCCTTATTGAAACTCATGCCATTGGCTTTGGCCCAATGGTCAAGCCTGTCTAGATCCCTCTGCAGAGCCTCCCTACCCTCAAGCAGATCCACACTCCCACCCAACTTAGTGTCTTCTGCAGACTTGCTGAGGGTGCACTCTATCCCTTCATCCAAGTCATCAATGAAGATATTCAACAGGAGTGGCCCCAGCACTGAGCCCTGGGGAACACCACTCGTGACTGGCTGCCAACTGGATTTAACTCCATTCAGCACAACTCTTTGGACCTGGCCATCCAACCAATTTTTTATCCAGCAAAGCATATGCATATCCAAGCCATGAGCAGCCAGCTTCTCTAGGAGAATGCTGTGGGAAGCCTTGTCAAAGGCCTTGCTAAAGTCAAGGTAGACAACATCCACAGCCCTTCCCTCATCCAATATGCAGGTCACCTGTCGTAGAAGGAGATGAGGTTAGTCAAACAGGACCTGCCTTTCATGAACCCATGCTGACTGGGCCTGATCATCTGGTTGTTCTGCATGCACTCCATAATGGTACTCAGGATGATCTGTTCCATCAGCTTCCCTGGTCTTGAAGTCTGACTAACAGGCCTTCAATTTCCCAGATCATCCTTCTGTCCTTTCTTACATACCAGGGTTAAATTGGCTGATTTCCAGTCTACTGGTACCTCCCCAGTCAGCCCGGACTGCTGATAAATGATGGCAAGTGACTTGGTGAGCACCCCTGCCAGTTCTTTCAGCACTCTGGGGTGTGTTCTATCTGGCCCCATAGATTTATATGCATCTATGTGGTGTAGCAGGTCACTGACCATCTCCTCCTGGATTGTGGGGTGATTGTTCTGCTCCTGGTCCCTGTTGCCTAGCTTAGGGAGTTGGATTCCCTCAACACAACTGGTCCTGTTTTAAAGACTGAGGTGAAGAAGTCATTAAGCACCTCAAGCCTTTTCCTCATCATTTGTCACCATGTTTCCTCCTGCATTTAATAGGGGATGGAGGGTCTTTCTTTTGTTGTTAATATATTTATAGAAGCTTTTCCTGTTGTCCTTTACCATGGAGGCCAAATTAATTTCTAGCTGGGCTTTGGACCTTTTAATTCCTTCCCTATATAGCCTCACAGAATTTTTGTAGTCCTCATGAGTGGCCTGCCCCTTCCTCCAAAGGCCATAGATTCTCTTTTTCTGGCTGAGTGCAAGCCAAAATCTCCCTGTTTAGCCAGGTTGTTCTTCTATGCCACCAGCTCACCTTACAGCACAAGGGATGGCCTGTTCCTGCGCCTTCAAGACTTCGTCCTTGAAGAGTGTCCTGCCTTCCTGGGCTCCTATTCCCTACAGGACAGATTCCAGGAACCTCTGGTACTGGTCCCTCTCTGCTGTGTTGTAGTTCCAGCAGACATCAGGGAAGCTGAAGTCCCCCACAAGAACAAGGGCAAATGACTGTGAGATTTCACCCAGGTATTTATAGAACAGTTCATCCACCTCACTGCCCTAGTTGGGAGGTTTATAGCAGACTTCCACAGCAATATCAGCCTTGTTGGCCTTGCCCCTAATCCTGATCCAAATGCACTCTACCTGGTCATCATTATAGTCTAGTTCTAGATGTTGATAACAATTCCTAATATATAGGGCCACCCCACCACCCCTCCTTCCTTGTCTGTCTTTCCTGAAGAGCTGGTAGCCATCAACTGTGCCACTCCAGTCATGTGAGGTATCCCAGCCATCATGTTTCTGTGACAGCCACTATGTCATAGTTTTCCTGCTGCATCAGGGCTTTCAGCTCCCCTTGTTTATTGCCCATGCTGTGTGGTGTAGATGCACTTCATAGAATCATAGGGTTTGGAAGGGACCTCTGAAGATCATCGAGTCCAACCCCCCTGCCAGTGCAGAACTACCCTAGGGCAGGTCACACAGAAATGCATCCAGACAGGTCTTGAAAGTCTCCAGAGAATGAGACTCCCCAACCTCTCTTGGCAGCCTGTTCCAGTGCTCTGTCACCCTCACAGTAAAGAAGTTTTTCCTCATGTCGAGCTGGAACTTCTGTGTTGTACGTTGGTGCCGTTTCCCCTTGAGCTGTCACAGGGCACCACTGAAAAGAGACTGGCCCATTCTTGACATCCACCCTTCAGATATTTATAGACATTAATAAGGTCCCCTCTTTGTCTTCTTTTCTCAAGACTAAATAGCCCCAGGTCTCTTAGCCTTTCCACATATGATAGATGTTCCAGTCCCTTAATCATCCTCGTAGCCCTCTGTTGGACTTTTTCCAGCATATCCCTGCCCCTCTTGAACTGGGGAGCCCAGAATTGGACACCGTACTCCAGATGTGGTCTCACTAGGGCAGAGTAGAGGGGGAGAAGAACCTTTCTTGACCTGCTGGCCTCACTGTTCTTAATGCATCCCAAGATACTATTGGCTCTCTTGGCCATAAGGACACATTGCTGTCCCATGGATAACTTGTTGTCCACCAGGACCCCGAGGTCCTTCTCCATGGGGCTGCTTTCTAGCAGGTCAACCCCTAATCTATATACTTCAGATAGGTTAATGATCTTGACACCTTTTTGTGGGCACAGGCCCTAATTCCTGCTTGACCCTTCTTAGGTATTTCCATGGCTTCTAAACCATTGATAACCCTTGCCTTTTTGCTTCCCATTACATCTCTATCCTCTATCTCAACTGAGGTGGCAGAGCAAGAGTCTTCTCTAGCACACCATTCTAAAAAACCCCAGCATGCATCCCCTGGGCTTATTTACAGCAGGCTCAGTTTTATCCCCTTCCTGCTTCGAATCTAGTTTAAAGCTCTGTCAATGAGCCCTACTAACTCCTGCCCCAGGATCCTTTTCCCCATCTGGGATGGGGCTTCTATGAAGCCACCTCCCTTTCAGTATGTTCTGTGCCTGCCAAGTTTCTTACAGATTGGCACCTCATTCTTTTTACTTTTATCTTTTTAAAAATAATGTTCAGCATCTACAGGGTGTTACATGTATTACAGGTAGATGGTTCCTCTTAAGGACTGAAGCACCTTAGATGCCCACTACAGACGTCAGAGTTTTAAAAACATGAATATCTGCCTTGGCATGTTAATCTGAGTACCTGTGTTAAGTATGTTAGCCTTCCTCCTCCCTCCAGTCTGCGGGGAGATGTGTTCTTTCACAGGCTGTTTTTTTACTCTCACACTGAGGTTAGAGAAAGCCGGGGTACCTGGTTAGTACCACAAAAACACAGAGGTGTCATGAGGCTTGAGGCAGGTGCCACACATTAGGTCCTTCACTCCTTGGAGGACCAGGCTGAATTATCTTCTAAGGTAAGGGATTTAGCTGAATGCCCTCTACCAGCTGACTGCTCTAACCAGGAGGCAAGAACACTATTTGCTAGGTGGCTTTGAGTCCCACTTCCAGTCTTGGCTAAAAATTTGGTCACCCTAGAGGCCAGAATCATTTTACTTTTGTTGATAACATAGCACATCTGGTACGTTCTTGAAATGCAGATCAGTGAAACTGAGGCATTGTTTTACATTAGTAGACTTTCTGCTGTTCTCCAGAGGCAAGTGTGTTATATTGGGTTTTACACTTCATGCTTTGTTTATCTGCCTTCAGTAAATGATTTCCCTGGGCAATATCTTATCCTTACATCATATTCCTGGGATCTCAGTAGCATATGTTGTATCCACTGGAGCACACTCAGTTAGTAATGTCTTCATGATGCTTTCTAATGTCTTGTCATCAAATTGTACATACATCTTGTGCTTAAAGATAAACAGATAGAATTGCTGTAATCCAAAGAGCACAGCCACAGCTCTTGTTCTGTGTGAGAGTAGCTCTAAGAACGCTGGCTTTCTGTTTCTCTCAAGACCTTGTTATTAAATCCTATGAGCTTTGGATCAATCATACTTATTAACTACACCAAAAATTCTGCTTTAGCTCTATAAGGTCATGTAGGATTGATGAGTAAATTACAGCTGATTTTTCAGAACTGTAGCAAGCTGTATTCCTCCACTCAGGTGTAGTGAGCTTATTGAAAGGAATACTTACTGTTTAAAGGAAGGTGAATTATAACCAAGCTATTTCAACAAACAAATAATTCCATGATTAAGAAATCCAAGCTAGGTGTTCTTAAAGTCCTGCTCTAAAAAACACTGCAATAAACCGTAAGTAAAAGATATTGCAAGATCTGCTGCTGATGTCAGTGAGAACTTATTTATTGTCTTTTGATTTTCTTGAAACTTCTGTAGTCCTGAAAACATGTTAATGAAAGCAGAAAATGCGCTTGTCTAGTATTCCTTTTTAAGCAACTTTGACTCTTACTGTTATTTCAGATTAATAACCAATACTGAGTATATTTAACAAATAGAGTTAAGTATAATTTTTAAGGAAATTTATATATGTAATATTTTAATGTGATGAAATGGAGATACATGTCTGAATCACTGCAGCTGCAAAGCATCATGTAATAACAAATAATGAAAAATGTTATTGAAAAGTGAAACCTGAGTGTTACTGGTTACCTCTGCAATAACATGTTAGATTCCCAGAAGTGAGACCTATACTTTGAAGTAGAGCCTTGAAGGATAGGAGCTTGGCTCAAAGCATAGATTTAAATTTAGATGAATGTCTCTACTGTATATCCAAGCTTTAGTCTTGAATTACAAGCTGCAGCTGTTTGGCTAAAGAGGTAACAAAATGTGTGTTAGATAGTCATGCATTGACCAACATGGTTTTGTAGGTAGAATGTTGTACACATTTTTCCAGGTGGTGAACAGCCTCCTGTGCTTTGTACTGTCTGGTCGAAGATTTCTGTTGTAGCAAATAAAATACGGCAAAGTCAGTTCAGTGGTAATGGTATGCCAGTGTATGTGAAAATACACATATGGGATCATAAATAACAACAATAAAAATAATAATAAACCAATTTTGTGTAGGTAAGAAGTAAGTACAAATGTATTGTAGAAGTGAACTATAACATTTAATTTCAGGTCCTGGAGAAGTTCTGACTTTAATGCCTCTGAACATCTTTGGATAATTATTTCATTGCTCCTACAGATGATGAGTTAAAAGATTAGAGTTTCTTGTGGCAGGGAAGTCTGGATGTAAGAAAAGGTTGTGGGAATTGTACTTTTTGTTCTTTGGGAGTTAGTTCAGTAATTTAAACAGAAATTTGATACTTGTTGAATCTTTTAAGTTTGTTTAAAAATTTGCTTAATATTATTAGTATCAATAAGAAAGCACCTAGGAATGAAATGCATAGGTCTTTGTGATCAAGTTTACAGTTATGCTTGATAGAGTAGGCATTATTATTCTAATCTTAAAAAAAACCCAAATGATACAAATATTACAAATAATAATATGCTGAAAGTCAGATTCCCTTGGAAACAGGAGATGCCATAGAAGGAAGATATTCAATCTACAGTCTTGTTCTTTCTTGCCTGAATTCAACTTTCTGTGCTGTCTGGATCGTTATTCCCTGGCACGTTGGTTGTAAATAGAAATACCTGAAGCAGTTGGGTGAATACACTTAAACAGAATAAGAAATGGATGTCTTGCATTTGTTCAGAGGAGATTGTCCTCTTCTGCAGCAGTTGTGGTTTAGCTGAATGAAACTGGGGAACTACAAGGTACTAGCTGATACTAGAGACTTCCCCATTTAGATTCTCAAATAGCTCATTGGGAAAATGGAAGATATATTTAGTAAGGTAAACAAATCAAAGCAGTGGTTTCTTCAGGAAAAGATGACTTATTAGGTATGTCAGGAGTGGTGCAACACTTACACAGAACTGTATATGCCTTCCCTTTAAAAGTGCCTGGTGTCCTCTCAAAATGCAGATAAGCCAGGTAGCAGTGTCATAGTTTCTCCTTAGGTGCCATAACTCTCTTTTCTTTGGTATTTGTTCTTGATGACCAATGAAATCACACTGGATACAGGAATCTTCACTGAAAAATTCTAAAATACATTTGTTTGCATTAGGAGGTTGTATGATTCAGAGGTCAAAAGGCATAACAAAGTAAATTATAGGTTATAAATTACAGTAAATATAGACTTCACTGTCTTGGACAGATAAAAAAGAAATATGCTTTCACTTTTTTCAGGTAGGGAGCTAATTTTTTATACAGTTCGTTTTTCAAATAAAAACTTTATTCTGCATTGGTCTAATTTTTATTGGATAGGCTTCATACTTTGGGAAAGTTTTTGTCCTGTGAAATCTCAAATTAAGGTCACTTTTCATTACAGCTGTTGTCCTATAGTGTGTGCACAACACCAAAGATAAGCACTTGCAGTGGTGCAGAGCAGAAGAGCCAGCAAAGGATAGAGGTAGACATTTGGCTAAAGATACATTAGCTCATTTCTGTTGGGAAAAATGCTATATAGTACAATGCCCAAATGCTGCTTGTGAGGAAAACCACGTGAGGTTCAGTTTATCCACCTCTGAAGATTAAAAGACGTGAATCATTCCTGGACGGTGTGGTTGGGGTTTTTGTGTTTGTTCTTATTTCTTAACCCAGTGGTCCCAAAGAATCCAGATCTGACTCAGAACAGCAAGCAATTAAACTTAGTGGCTAAAACCCACACTTCCTCTCTTGACAGTGAAGAATATACCCATTTTCACCTTTGAGATGACTTAGAGGTGTTAGTACTGTGATTTATCCTTTATGGTTTATTTCAAAATTTCCAGAGCTTTTTAAATTATTCCCAATTCATAAGGAGGATTTATGAGTCTGAAAATGTATAAACCTTCTACATTACCCTTTATCATTAAATAATAAAACAACCCATGAAAGTCAGTAGGATGTAAAATGATATTGTTTTATAGCATAGTGAATATTTTACATTTAATTCACTTTTATTTTAAATAAGAAAAATCCATTAGAGGATCAGTGCAAAATGGGAAATAAGCAAGGGAAATGAAGGAAAGAAAATTTTGAAAACTGCTGCCAGAGGAGAGAAGCACCATCTGCATCCCACCAAGCCATTATCATACGTTTCTCAACTAGTGTCCAACAAGTATTTATTTACCTCGGAAGCCTGACCTACCACCTGTTTCCCTTTGTTGTGGCACTGGAATTATCCTCATCATAGACAGACTTGTCATCTTTAACCTGAGTAGAAACATCGGTGTAAGTAGTTACTTTTGCACTTCTTGTCTATGCTTCTGATGATTGTCAACTTCAATCAGCAATAAGAGGTTCTTATAGTCCATCTTCAAAACAAAATTGTGACACTCAAGCTTATCATAGAATGGTTTGGGTTGGAAGGGACCTTTAAAGGTCATCTAGTCCAACCACCACTGCAGTGAGCAGGGATCTCTTTAACTAGACCGGGTTGCTCAGAGGCCCACCAAGCCTGACCAGGGATGGGGCCTCCTCCACCTCTTTGGGCAACCTGTTCCAGTGTTTCACCAGCCTCATGGTAAAGAATTGCTTCCTAATATCTAACCTAAATCTACCTTCTTTCAGCTTAAAACCGTTCTCCTTCATACTATTGCTACACGTAAAAAGTCCCTCCCCAGCTTTCTTGTGGGCCCCTTTCAGGTACTGGAAGGCTGCTATAAGGACTACCCCAGAGCCTTCTCTCCAGGCTGAACAACCGCAACTCTCTCAGCCTGTCTTCATAGGAGACGTGCAGCAGATCTCCCACATGGGTGATTCTGAGGCTGGTATGGACTGTTGATCCTAGTTTGAGGGTATCAGAGTATATTTTGACTTGCCATGCATTTTTAATAGCCCTGTTTAACACTGATCAGATCAAGAAATGTAAGATGTTCTCTCCCATCCTTTTTCAAAGAGAATGTATCTTGATTGGAAAAGCACTAGATACTTCTATTTTTCCAGTGATGGTTTTAACTGGAAATAAGATATGAATGAAACTAAGTATCTTCTCCCTAGTTTTAATATTTTTATAGCTATAATCAAATTTGTAAAAAAGAAAAAAAGGGGGACAGACACTTTTAGACTCACTGTAAAAATAATTTAAAATGCTAGCATTGCCACTGTCAACTAGTAGACCTCTTACATAATTAGTTTTATTTTGTATTGTATTGAAAACCATCAAGTCTTTCTGTAAAGTTTCCCTTCTTTTCATTCCCCTCATCCCTGACAGCCCCAGGAGTTAGTCTTTTGTACACATTTTAAAGTAAACTCAGTTTTTAAAAGCACAGAAGTAGTTTTCTTTAGGTTAAGTAATATGTAATGACATAGTAGTACTTAGCTACACAATTTTCCAAGATACTTAAAACCCAATCTGATTTCCTTTTTGCCCTTCGGTTCAAAGAAGGTATTTCTAAGGATTTCTCATCTTGCAATTCCCACTATATAGCTTTACTGCTTTAGACCAAAGTGGCCTCTTCCTGGCAATGGCTAGCAGCAGTAGCCTTGTCTGTCTTGCCCTGTTTTTTTGGCTCTGAGACTGAAACCAAATGTGGTATCTTTATGTTATTATCTTATGTTGGAAGGCTGTGCCCCACAAACTGTAAGATCTGAAAACTATTTGGTTCTAGGCACAAAGGCATATGAATGTCATGGTGTACACCTGCAAGGCACATGAGGAAGGGAGCACCATGAGAGAGTCCATTGACGGCCAAGAAAACATGCTTATTTGTTTGAAGACTGATCCAAATTTCTGTTCACAACCTATCCCTCTCACCCTCTTGTTTTTTATTCCAAGGTAAAAACCAAAACCGATTCCTCTGTTATTACCTGTTTTGGTGAAGGCACAGATGTGTTGGTTTGTGTTGTGTACTGCTCCCTGAAATTTGATGTCACTTGCCAGAGATAACTGGAAGGACATCTGAAGACATTATCTGGCAACAGAGTAACACTTTAAGGATATTTCAAGCCTGGATATTGGTCATGAGTAAAAAATCCTGTTCCTAGAGTTTCTTTTGCTGGGACATCAAGAAAACTCTCAAAAGGACACACAAAAAGAAAACAAAACCCACAACAAAACAACAGCCTTATGGTAAATAAATGGCAATTAAATGTTGATAGTGACATGATAAATAGCTTCTCCAGTAGTATTGGCATAATAGTCTAATATTATTGATAGTAATATATTAATCAACTGCTTAAAATTAAAGTATATTTAACTGTTTTATTTGATGGCAATTAGGTGGCAATGATAGCACAGGAGGAGGAAAGTAAAATGTAAGAGAAAATTATTAAACAGTAAAAATGAATGTCAGCTTCTGACTGCCATTCTGTGGTCTGGTTTTCCTACCTAGCAAATCTTCAATTATTTTCAAGTACTTTGGCCCAAAGTTGGGAGATAAACCACAATTCCTCTCATCCTTAATCTTCACCCATAGGAGTAACAAAATATTCTAATGCATGGTGACATTTCACATTATTACAAAATGTAGTGGTTTATACTTCTATTTTTAATAGTAATGTCTTTTCTATAGAGAAGTCCATCTTGAAAATCTAATTATTTTCAGAGGAGTTTCTGTTACCATATGGCATGACACACAAGAAGTGTGGCGAGCCTTTTGTAGTGTTTCCTTCTGTATTATTAACCACGGCCCACCATTATTATCAACATTGCTGTTATATTTTATACTCTGATATCAAACCTCTTCTTCTAAAAGCATTCTTGAAGTTGACAGTGTTGAACAGTACAGTTTACTTGAGTTAGTTGTATGTGTGCCTGTAATGAATAACATCCGATTCAACCCCTAGTTTAGTCCTGGGTATTTCTTCTACTCCAGGTGTTATGGGTTCCCTCTCTATTTCCAGAGCTATCTGTGGCATGGCAGTCTTAGATTATATTTGCTATCTTCTGCGTTTTTTATTTGTGTGAAGCAGAAACTATATTCCAAAATTGTGCTATGTTCAGTTGTACTCACCTTAGTACCAGAAGATGTAAGAAAAAAGTTCTCAAAGCATCAAGCAGTGAGATATCTGAGTACCTCTTAGGCTGTAGTATGTGAAAAGGATTAAATTCTAAGAACACTTGCCTTTTAGTAAGGTGATAATTTAAAGGGTTATGAAAAAGGCTGTTAATATTTGAAGGTATAAACATCTAAAGAAAAAGTATCTTTAGAGGAGTTATAATTAAGAGGAATGGATTACACCAAAAAGGAAATTTTCATTGAACATTAGGCAAAATGCTATAGTAACTTATGTTCCATTAAGGAATAATTGTTTTGAGGAAATGGTGTAAAAGCAGCATCTTGATCTTAAAACTGAAATGGGCAAAGTATAACAATATCAGAGGATCAGTTCTGTGTTTCCAGGGAAGCACTGGCATGATATAATTTGTGTTCTCACAGACTGAGTTCAGTGGTACTGATTTCAGTTAACTAAGGATTATTCTCCTATTAATAACGTGCAACATTAAACAAAATATAGCAGATCTTGGATGATTAATAAGAACACTGTCTCTAAATGTTACACTTTCAAAGCCAAACAGGTAATGTGCATATTATAAAAAACATTTCTTCCATTATTATAAAAAAAAGTTCAACCTTGCAGTCACACAATGTTCAGGGGTGAGGTTTATATGTGGTAAATTTATTTGTGGTAAATTTAAGGTGCAACATGTTTTTAAATTAAGCTTTGCTAGTCTAGGGATTTCCTTGTACATGTATGAAGTATGTCACTAGAAGAGTATAAGTTAAATTTTCACATGCTTAAAGTAGAACATCAACAAACCAGAAGAAAGCATTTACGATGTAAAACTGAAGGAAAGATGAAGAACTTGTCTAATGTACAGACAAACCTTCCATGGTCCAAACACAGGCAGAGTTGTTTGCGTTCATGGATCTGTTGGAACTATTGTCTCAGTACTACAAATGGCATGTATGTAATTAAAATCTCACTAGAGCATTCATTTTTCATCTGATGGTTTTGGAAGGATTCAAGGATATTAGTATTTTTTCACCTTCAAGTCTATTTCATTCTGTGGTTGAAATTGCTAGAATAGTACAGAGTACTCTACTGTATTTGGCTCTTGAGGAGATAGTACAAGAAAATGTGCAACATCTCCTGATAATATTACAGAATCACAGGATGGATGAGGTTGGAAGGACCTGTGGAGGTCATCTTGTTCAACGTCTAGGACTAAGACACATAGAATGGCGTTCACTCTAAAGATGGGATTTTTTTTACAGTTTATTCCCATACCAGATCTTTTCAAAATATTTAGTTCCACAGGAAGTTTTCAAAAGTGTATGTTTTGTCAGTTAAGATACTTCTAAATATTTACAATATAATTTCCTTTGGAAATCAAGATTTCAAATTTAGTTTCTTAGTTATCTTTCTTGGCAGTCCTAGCAATTTAAGATTATTTACAGAAGTCTGCAAGTTTTGTAAAACTGACCACTTGCAAAGTGATGCAGCTGTGTTAGTTGAACTTTTAATGGAATCACAGAATCACTAAGGCTGGAAAAGACCTTTAAGATAATCAAGTCCAGCCTATGCCCTAACACCACATCCAGCCTTTCCTTGAACACATCCAGGGACGGTGCCTCCACCACTTCCCTGGGAAGTCCATTCCAATGTTTAATCACCCTCTGCATGAGGAAGTACTTCCTAATATCCAACCTAAACCTCCCCTGGTGCAGCTTCAGGCTGTGCCCTCTTGTCTTGTCACTAGTTGCCTGGGAGAAGAGCCCAGCCCCCACCTGACTACAACCTCCCTTCAGGTAGTTGAAGAGAGTGATAAGGTCCCCCCTGAGTCTCCACCAGGCTGAACAGCCCCAGCTCCCTCAGCCTATCCCTATAAGACTTTCCCTCTAGTCCTTTCACCAGCCTTGTTGCTCTCCTCTGGACCTGCTCCAGCACCTCAACGTCCTTCTTGAAGTGAGGGGCCCAGAACTGTACACAGTACTCGAGGTGAGGCCTCACCAGTGCTGTGTACAGGGGGAGAATGACATCCCTACTCCTGCTGGCCACACTGTTCCTGATACAAGCCAGGATGCCATTGGCCTTCCAGGCCACCTGGGCACACTGCTGGCTCATGTTCAACTGGTTGTCAACGGGTACTCCCAGGTCCCTCTCTGCCAGGCTGCTCTCCAGCCACTCTTCCCCCAGCCTGTAGCGCTGCCTGGGGTTATTGTGGCCAAAGTGCAGGACCCTGCACTTGGCCTTGTTGAATTTCATACCGTTGGCCTTAGCCTGTTGACCCAGCCTGTCCAGGTCTCCCTGCAGCCTCTTCCTACCCTCCGGCAGATTGACACTTCTCCCGAACTTGGTGTCATCTGTGAACTTACTAAGGGTGGACTCAATCCCCACATCCAGGTCGTCAGAAAAGATGTTGAATAGGACTGGGCCCAGTACTGATCCCTGGGGGACACCGCTGGTCACTGGACACCAACTGGACTGGATACAGCTCCATTCACCATCACTGTCTGGGCCTGGTCATCCAACCAGTTTTTAACCCAGCAAAGGGTGCACCTGTCCAAGACATGGATTGCTAGTTTTTCCAGGAGGATGCTGTGGGAGACTGTATCAAAGGCCTTGCTGAAGTCAAGGTAGACCACATCCACAGCCTTCCCCTCATCCACTAGGCGGGTCACCCAGTCATAGAAGGAGATGAGTTTAGTCAGGCAGGACCTTCCCTTCCTAAGCCCATGTTGGCTGGACCTGATCCCCTGGTTGTCTTCCACATGCTGCTTGATGACACTCAGGATGATCTGTTCCATAACCTTTCCAGGCACCGAGGTCAGGCTGACAGGCCTATAGTTCCCCAGATCCTCCTTCCGGCCTGTCTTGTGGATGGGCATCACATTGGCCAACCTCCAGTCATCTGGGACCTCCCCAGTCAGCCAGGACTGGTGATAAATGATTGAGAGCAGCTTAGCCAGTTCTTCTACCAGCTCCCTCAGCACCCTAGGATGAATCCCATCCAGACCCATGGACTTGTTGGGATCTAAGTGACACAGCAGGTCCCTAACTACTTCTTCCTGGATTACAGGAGGGGGATTCTGCTCCCCATCCCTGTCTACCAACTCAGGAGTCCAGTTGTCCTGAGGGTAGCTAGTCTTTTTGTTAAAGACTGAGGCAAAGAAGGTGTTAAGTACCTCAGCCTTTTCTTTGTCCTCCGTTATTAAGTTCCCCCCCTCATCCAATATGGAATTAAGATTTTCCCTGACCCTCCTTTTGTTATTAATTTATTTATAAAAGCATTTTTTATTATCCTTTACAGAAATGGCCAGATTAAGTTCTAGCTGAGCTTTTGCATCTCTAATTCTCTTTCAACGTGCCCTTAAAATATCCTTAAATACTTCCTGATTCACCTGTCCCTTTTTCCAATGATGATACACTTTTTTTTTTTACGAAGTTCTTGTAATAGTTCCTTGCTCAACCAGGTTGGTCTTCTTCCCCACCGACTCCTTTTTCAGCACATAGGGACAGCCTGCTCCTATGCCTTCATAATTTCAATTCTGAAAGGCTTCTTTGATGTGTGGAGTTTCAGTTGTAGGATGAAACAGTTACTTCCATGAAGGTGCAGGTGTTTACTTCCTAAGTGGGAGAAAATAACGAGTTGCTCTTCTGGATTTCTTTCCTAATAAAGAAAACGTTGGCCAAACCAAAACCAAAACATAAGCCAGTCAATAATATTTTGATAATGAAATTGTTATAGTAGTGGAGCCAGTAAACGTTTCAAGTGAGTAAATTTACTGAGAAGACTCAGCCTGGAATAAGACTGCCTAATTTAAGTTGGGCAGAACAAGGTATCAGGAAGGTTGGAAGTATAGGTGAAAAATGTACCCATAATTCATATTTTCTATGAAAAAGAGGAGATGGTTTATCAACTCATCATCACCAAAGCATCCAGTGGCCTAATTTGTAGGAGTTGTATTATTCCACAAGTTGGTTCATCAAAACAACAATCATGACAAGAGCAGAGGAGAATGAATTCTTGTTTTGATTTGATGCTTATTGCTTTGAGATTTACATAGTCTCATAATAACACTTACCAGCCATCTGGTTTTCAGAGGAAAAAACCTCTTTTTTCTTACTGAAAAAGCTAGGACATAACATGCACCATTTAAAAGCTCATTGTCTGGAAATGACATAATGACTTTGTGTTTTCAAATTATTAATTAGTGATTAACTCAGAAAACCAGCAGGTTACACTGACTCTAGGGGAAATGCAATGTATTTTGTGCAACCTTGCAATTCCTACTAGTGAGGAATCAAATTAAAGTAGTAAAAAAGTGAGCAGAGATATTAAAGGAATCAAGTACATTGTAACATGCACTTCTAGTTTATTTAAAAAGGTGTAGTTTGCTTATTTGTACTTTTGGTTTTATATACCTATATGTATAAAGATAAGTAACAGTGACACATAAGCATTTTTATTGTTTAACAAATCTTACTGTGTATGTGACCTGGAGTACAGTGTGCTTATAGTATGTACTCCTGAGCTGTGGTGGTGAAAGGCAATTTTTTTCATGGTCATTTTAAGATGTACATGCTGATGAAGCACAGGTTAGTAGTCTATTATATTTTCAGTTAACACAATAAATGCTGTAATGCTGTTATTCTTTAAGCTCTTAAAAAGCTCAAAACAAAACACATTTCATCCTTATGGTGCACCATTGTAAACTACACCAAATGATATTATTGTAACTAATAATGACTGTCAGACTAGTGGGCAAAATGAGATCTGAGTATCTACAGAAAATAAACTCTACATTAATATTCCCTCTGTTTGGGATTGCTTTACACTGGAGGGACACTGCTGATGCCAATTTCTGGCTTGTTGTGACTAAATACTGCATTTTATTCCACCTGACTTTTTTCAGATCATTTGGTTTCTATTAAAAATACACACTAAGCATTTCTCTTACTATCTGATCTAAGATTTAGTTCTAATTTGAGATCCTTCAGTTTTGTTCTGCATATTGATATAATCCATTATAGGATTAAAAATAATGAATCCCCTGTAGTTATTCCATATTCAAAGCTCTAAGAATGTAAGTAATGAATTACATAATTCTATAGCTCTTACATACGATTAAGTAGTATTTTTATTATATTTGTAAAACTATAAGGATCTTACTAAGCTAAATTGCCATTAATTCTAGTACTCATCTGTGAGACAAAGATTATGAAGTTTGTGGTTTAGCTCATTCCTAACATCTCAACTTTCCTTTCTTGTTACTTTAGAACTACTGGTTGCTTTAAGCAGAGTGGGTTTTTTTTGTGTCTCATATCACCAGCTGTGTTTTAAGTTTTTCCTTTAACTGTGCCACTGAGTTATGGATTGCTTTAAGCATGCTTGCTTTTTATTGAGGTGTAACCCAAATTGGCACTGAATTCTACATAAAAGCTCTGTAGCTTTGATCATGTTATTAGTGATCGAATTTGGGCTGTCTTTCATGGGCTCATTTTTCTGTAGTATTCTCTGTTTCGGTTATATTAGAAAAGACAAGGAAAAAAACCCAATAATAATAGCAAATAATAGAAATAGCAACCTGTGAGAGAAGTCATGAGTTCACTGCTGATTTCTGGACCTAAATAGTTCAGGTCCTTTTTTTCCACTTTTTAGATTTAATTGCATGATGACGTACAGAGATGAGAGACCAGTTTCGATCTGAGGAAATGCAGCTAGAATCAAAAGGTGAACAGGAATAATCTGCAGCTACATAAAAAAAATAGAAAATATTAAATAAACAGAAGAAAAAAGACACCTTAATTTTCTATAGCAGTACAGGGTGTCTTTGCTGTATCAGAAAAAATGTGAGTATTTCGTCTTGAAACAGGGGATGTAAAATTACAGTGAGTAATGAGTATGTATTCCTCTGATCCCTTAATGTACTTGATGTGAGGTTCCTCTTTCATCGTAGCTAACATGCTGGCCATTAAATGCACTGCAGCAGCATCATTAGTGACTTCAAAGTGCCCCATCATGCATTACATTTTTCCCTCTAGCAGGTGAGTGAGACCAGTGATTAGCAAATACCACTCTCCGTCACTCACTACGCATGTGATTGCCAGAGAAGTTTTGACTTCGGAGTAAGGGCTCTGTTGGAGGCAGAGAGTGAACTTTTGCAGCCACCATTGCTCTGAAAATCTTTATGCTCTGAGCATGACTTTGCCATGTGTAAGATAAAATACATCCTACTCGGGGTCTGGTGTTTGAAACTGCTTTGCTATAGCAGTACTTGTTCTGTAGAGGAAGGCTTCCTGAGTACAGGCAGTGTGTTATTTACATGTTTGAAAACCTGAATGGTGATGCAAAGGACACGCAAAGAAGCTTCTGTTGCTTACCAGTATCACAATTTGCTATGTCTGGAAGAAAAGGTTCACTAAAAATTTCTGGATCTTTAATCCTCAGAGGTTTTCATTGGACTGTTCAGGGCAGCATGCCATAGAAGTTGTTTGACAGGTGTTGAAAAGTTGGTGTGGATGTGTCTACTCCATGTTCTCTTAGGTCGAGTTAAAAAAAACCCCAACCCTACAGGAGTAAAACAAAGTGAAAACAGAGTCTGAGCATTCTCCTAAAATTTCATCTCTAATTTTTGTATGTTTTGTTGGTTCTAAGAAGTAGGGAGTTTCCTTTACTTGAGAGGTGAATTATCACAACTTAGAATACCTTACTTGTAGAAAACAGTATTAAAAAAAGTTTGTTTTTGTTTTTGTTTTTTTTAAAAGGCTCCAAATAGTTCATACACTTTTTTAGACACTTGTATAGATATAAAAATCAATGACACTGTATGAAGCATCAAGTTTTTGAATTTTTATTATATAGTAAAAGACAAAACTAAGAAGCCATCTTTTACACAAACTGGTCTTTCTTTAATTTCTTCTTTTTTTAATCCTGTAAATTTAAACATTATTCTCATACTGATCTAGCTGAAACAATCCACTGGAACTGGATAGTATTTGCATCAGTTAGCCATGTCTCATGGGGCAAATTACATTAGATTGCTAGTGGTTTCAAACATTGTTTTGTAAAAGTTAACAGATACGAATCATACAGAAATAAATGATAAGTCTAAAAAAAAATAAAAATATACTATAATTCAGGGAAAGATGCTCCAGGGATGATATTTATGTATAAGCAAACAGAAAATTTTCCCTATTCACCTTATGTTACATTTCATAAAACTATAGATTAACTAGCATTGCAAAATTACTCCTAACAGAAAACGGTCTATAAGCCTCACAGATCCATCTCCAAGAGCTTTATGCACAACCTTCTGTTTGCTTTGTAGGCTTTAGTTTAAAATTCCCTTCAGGAGAAATGATGCATTGTGGTACTGTGGTAGTTCTGTGTTGCTGTTGTGATTTTAGAAGGATGTTGAATAAGGATACTCATCCTGTCACATTTGCTCTTCCTTCTCTTGTACCACCAGGAATGCACAGACAGCATCTGTTGTGGAGCATCTGCTGTGGAGCTGTTATGACTGTAGGTAGAATTAAGACAGCTAAGACAGACAGCAAGTCTTCTCACTCCTATCTTTGTGTTCGACAAGATCTCTATGAAAATTTGATCCTCCCTATTTCTTTGGCTGTGATCTGTAGTGTACAAGAAGTTACGGTCTTGACTGACTGAAATGCCACTTTCTAAGAAGGAGCACTTTCAGAGAAGAGTCCATTGTCAATCTCTGACACCACAAGTGTGTCTGAGTAAACTGGTAAATTTACAGATGATCAAGATGGGACCGTGGTAGATGGAACTGGGCTAGAACAATTAGTGGTAGTTTATTAAATTGCTTTAGTCATTGTTAGCACCTGTTTATAGTTTCCAAAATCTGATTTCAATTGGAATCAAATTCTTTTTGAAAGATTTCATGAGGGAGACTAGTCAGTGAGTTGGGTTTGTTTTGGGTTTTTTTTTTTGGTGAGTATTTCTTTTTTCTGGCTCTCTAATATAATAGGACAATGCATGTTCTAAATTAAAGTGCCAATGCAAAAGTCTTTTTCTCCTTCTTTTCTAGTGTAAATCACTTTCTATATTTCAATTACCCATTTTACCCTAGAGCGAGAACAGATACTATTATTTCTGTTATTTTTCCAAATGATATAAATACATCATAATTAATTCTTCTGAAAAAAAGCCTTTCCCAAGATGAAACTTCTACTATCACTTTTTGTCAGAAGACAGAACAATGTTGCTAATTCTAGAAGATCCAGATAACCTTCTGTTTCATTCTTTAGAGTATTGAAATACACTTCCTAGCTTTTATTTTCATACAGTGGCATGGGATCATTTAAGATGCCTCTGAATTCACACCCTTCACTGCTGCCAGTTTAGCAGTCACATTGGCATCATAGAACCAAGGAAGTCACTATTAAAAATTCCACTGACCTTATTCCTGGGATTAGGAATTTCAGGTGAAGTTGCAACTATTAAATCTTTTGTACATTCTGTGCATTGTATCTTTTAAAAAGACTTGTTTCTTGTGGCATTTAGAGAGACACATAGAAGGTTGCCTACCTTGAGGATTTTACAGTACGGCAACACTTTGCCAGCAGGTGGGAAGATTTGAGGAGAAGAAGATTCTATAAGTGCCTTTCGTAATACTGATATTTCAAAACAATTTCACTTCTTTGGCAAAACATCATGCTCTTCGTTTGGCAAATAAATGTGATCTGTCATGATTAGTTCTGCCTGTACACATTATGCAATAACAGCACCACACACCACTTTCCTTTTTTTGTATTCTCTCTGTGCTCGTGTTGAGGTAAAATTGATAAACTGTGTTTTGCAATTGTTCAGCCTTGTTCATCTACAGGATAAATATGCCCTTTCTTACTTCTATGAGCCAAACAAGGTGCACCTTGCAAAACAGAGCCCCAACAATAGAAGGACTTCTGTGACTCGTTTAGGGTTGAGGGTATTGGAGGACTGACCCTGTATTTTCGCATGAGCCTCTACTTGAAAACTGAGATCTGACATTAAACTGCAAGAATCTTTGCAGCTCATATTCCATGCACATCTTTTACCTTTTTTCCCATGCAAATGAAACTTCAGCAGTAAGAGGACACTTGCTTGCTATTTTTTGAAATAACGTCTCCCTAAGCATGTTTTGAATGGCCATTTTTCATCATTTCACTTCTAGCGATTATAAATGTTCTGGCCTTGGCTCTAAGAGCAGACTGACTACCATAGGCACTGCTAGTTTTGTTGTGGCCTCTTGGATAATGGTAAGAGAAAAGAAGACAAGAGGATAAATGAAAGTGAATTTCCAAATTACTGGAACATTTAAAGGTCTTTGAAAAGTTTATACACAAGCACAGTAAATACTATAATGCACCAAAGTGCCAAAAGACCTAGCAGCGAAGAATATTAATCTATTTTTGAAAAATCAAAGGGTTCATATTTTTTGCTGTAAAGAAATAATTTGAATAAAATTTGACCCTTTCTACAATAGTCTGTGGGTCAGATTGAACCTACTATTAAAATTCTCTAATATCTTTCTTGTATTAGCATTTCAAAACTCAATTTAAATATTCACAGAGCTCTTTTTTTAATAAACTTAACAAAACTCAGGTAATTTCCTTCAACTTTCTTGATTGAAGGAAGGCAGTAGGTACAGATATAAAAAAGATGTACAGCTACAAGCAAAACCTGAAATCAATTATATATAAGAAATAACATAACACATGGAAAGAAATTAATCAAAAGGAAAAATTTCTCCTGTATGATTTTCTTGCTCTGCTACCTGCAGGCAAGGAACGTAAATGAAAAAAAAAATCAGCATTCTTCTTACAGATAAGGAGAAAATTAATAAAAATGTTTCCTTCCTACCAGATCCCCTGATGCAACTTATGTTAAAAGTGAGTGGGTGCAGGAAGAACTTAACATGTTTAAAAATAACCTTTCTTTTCCCTACAGAAATATACTTTTATACTTTATTCTTGCTGTTAAGATCAACTACATCAGGTTGGTGTGGATTTATAGTGTCCAAAGAACAGCTTTTTTCCACTCCTTTTTCTATTTAGTTGGTTGTTAAATCATGGTCATAAAGTTTCTCCAAGTCTGAAAGTGGGAAACAGTGCATTCTGCTCAAGTGCCATAATGAAGATGTAAGGAATCACCCAAAAATTGGTGCAGTCTTCCAATCTGGACAAAAATTTTGAAGTTCAGCCAATTTACATAACTGACTGGAGAGCTTCAATGTGAACAGGTAGCATTGTGTCTCTAGAGTATATCTATATAAAAAAAAGTAACAGGAATTACCAAAAATAACTTAGTTAAGCTAAACAGAAAACTCAATGGACTGAAGAGTGAAGGATTTTGTTGGAAGTGGGAGTGGTTTGTTTGACAAATACTGACCTTCTTAAATATATGTGTTTTTTTTAAAACTGATACCCCAGTTTCTGCTTCAGTCACCTGCTTCCCACAGCATGTTTCTTTGTTAAGGTATTCCTGCAGTGCTCAGTTTGTCAAGATTGGGTAGGGCCATTACAGTCAAAACGAAGAGGCCTCACTTGGCCAATTCTCTCTATTCTCATGCAATTATGTTATTAACATATTTTCAGTTCTCAGTGGAGGAAGGGAGAGGCAGGATTTTTTATGGTGAAAACTAAAAATTTGGATCACTATTAACTAAAAGCCAAGAGAGAGAAGCAGTGTGGACAGTCATGGGGTCAGGTTGGGGGAGTAACTAGTTCAGTAGGAAAATTATTACCATTTTCCTTTATTAACACCTGTGATGTTAGGTGCAGACTGGTTTTGTAGTTCAATTTCTGTGGTTCATCTAGACACCTTTAGCTGCAGGTTCTCCTTTTCAGGGGAATATTGAAGGTCTTGATGATTGAACAGTATCTGGCAGTCCTAGTGCTCAATAGAAACTGAAAATTTATTCTGATTGCTATAGCATATATTCGTCTCCCATCTATTTTATCAGTCTATGTCTTCAACCTGATTGAACATATAGGGTCTGACATATTTGAGCCTGGACACTTACAAAAATTTCTGCAAAACGAAAGAGAAGTACCAGTTTCCCAGCGAGGAACATGGGAGTATATTTTTGGTAGTGTCTTGTAAATTTTTTTCCCCAAAAGAAGGAGAAGCTGGATGGTTTCTGTTGGAATTGTTCAGATCACTGTTAAACTTGTCTCCAGCTTGCTATTAAAGTACAGGGGTTGGAAATAACCACTCTTTTGAATTAACCAAAAGGCTGAAGAAGTAGCTAAGAAGTATAGGAATCTTACCAGGAGGAAGTGAACTCTGACCTACTCTGTGGTATGATCACCCCACTGCCATATTAAAAATGAAATAAATTGAACCCTCTTTTATATTTTTTATGTTCCTGACTGAATTTTTAGGAAAAAAGTTCCCTATGTGTCTTCCACATGTGAATCAATGTAAAGTGTTTGCCTACTGGTTTTCTTATGTAATTGTATTTAGAAGAAAATGTGCTTGTTGAAACAGGAGACAAATGGATTTATTTTTCTGAAGTTTTTCCCTCTGTAATCAGAGAGCATCGCATGCCTAGGTTTTACCATAAACTAAGGATAATCTATGTGTGATACCATGTTTTCCTAGGAAATACTGGATGGATCACACAGAACATGCAAAATGCATGATGATGATCCAGTGAATTTAAGGCCTCTCTGATTTATCTGAATTGTTATTATTTAATGCTGCTAGTGCTAATTATACTCGTTAACCTATCCCCAGCCACTCACTGTCAAGTATTGTAGACTTTCTGAAGCATTCTTAATTTGTTAAGAGTACTGATTTATGTTGCTGCTCTGGGAATGCAGGAGAATATTTAGTAGGTGGGAAGGAAGCTAGCCACTTAACATTTTCATGAGATAATTATTTCAATGGTACTTTCCCACTGTGTGCATTTTAAGCGCCAAGCACTGGACAGGAAAGCATATAAGGCATGTACTTAATTTGAGCATGCATTTAAGTGGTTTCATTTAGGGAGAAGTCTGATGAATTTGAGTATGAGAAATGATTACAGAACTTACTTACCCAGTTTAGTGTTATTGATTTTCAATTATAAACATTATGGTTATAGTACTATAAAGCTAGAGTCATGCATTACTGTATCAGGATTTACATGCTCAAGGGGTCTGGTGCTCAAATTCCTGTTCAGAAGAGTGTTTATTGTAGCAAAAGTGTCTTTTGTTAAGTGAATGTAAACCCTTTTTGGTGGCTCATTCTTATGTTTTTTCATGTTTTAAAATTTTTACAGTGTTGGTTTTGTTTTGCTAAATGTGGCCTATTCTCTCAAGTGTTGAGGCAGCATCTGTTGCTCACTGTGTAAAGATTGCCACTTAGCTAGCTATCTTTGTGTTTTTGTATCTATATGTTTGCATTTATATTGAAGTATATGACTATTTGAGAAAGACTGATTTATTTTTTAGCATTTAATATATTAATAGTGCTAAAAATATGTGCTCGAGTGTCTGTAAATCTGGTACAAATTAGGGAGCACAGTTCAGATTTCCCCACACTGTGCTGCCAAGTGGCCTCAATCAGAAGTAATTTTCTCCATGAGGGCACATGCAGCTCACTTATCAGCCTCTCCTCACTAGATATTGTTATTTGTATCAAATTATATGTGGTGATTTTTCAAAGAGGACTACTGTGTCCACTAAGCCATACAGATTTCTACCACATTGACTCCTTTGTTGCTGTCGCTAACTGTACTGTTTTTGACTGCCTCTTTTTTATTCATATTATTTGAAAAAATATTTGCATTGTGGTCATATCAATAAATATTCATGGAATAGATTATGTACCAAGTGAATAAGTAAACTACCAACCCCCTTAAAATCTCCTATGTTGTGTACAAGACAAGTATTTGCTTGTTTTATAAGGGAAGGAGTTTCTTCAGGGCTTAATGCAAAATCTAGAATGAAGTAGTGCAGTTTGCATTTGCCTTCACTACCTTAATTTAAGATTAGGAATTGAGTTTACCTAGTGCATTTGGGAATTCTTAACTGTTTATGATAAAGCTAATCTGAAGCATTTCAGGATCACCGCTCCTTAGATTACATCACACTTTTTTACAAAGTGCTAATAGGAACAGAATTGCTGAAGTGAGAAGACAAACATCTAGACTATCTCTCTGGAATTAGCTACTCAACTAACTTCTTAAACAATTTTGGTTTGAAATTTTACTGTTTTATTTAAGAGTCTAATCATATTTCTGAGCTGTTTACTGTCAGATCACTGTGACACCGAGATTAATGTTAGTAGTAGGAATTACTTTGATTTCACTGCTGTGTCATTGCAGCAGTTACTGAAAAGCATTTTTTGGCAGAATAGGGGTGGGACCTTGACCCGGTCCCAGTTGAAATAAAAGCAGACATAGTACATGTTGTGCCATAGGTGTTTAATAACATGATTGGTTTAAGTAATGAGTGTAATACTATTAAGTTTCATCAACAATTTGAAAGAAATGCAGATGGTAAAGTATAGTATTAAAGTAACTGATTAATATCTATCTATTTGGACTGTTGAATGTAATAAATTGATAGAATAACAACAGGGGGGGAAAAAGGCACTGTCACGATAGACAGTTAAAAGAAACTTATTTTTAAAGGCTTTTTTTTGTGTGTGTGTGCTATATGACTGTTTTTTTAAGTATTTTAATTTGGGGAAGAAGATAAGTAGATTCTATCTAGGTCGTTCCCTAGAGAGAGGAGCTAGTAAACTTTGAAAACATTTTTGAACCAGTTAAGTTCTTAGTTCCCTAGCTGACTTGATTGACTGATATCAGGAAGAGGTTGTTGGAAGCATGTGGCCAAATTAGGCAAACATCAACCTGCAGAGCTTAGTCAAGCTTAGTCAGCATTAGTCAAGAATATGTAATTCCATACAATCTTTATTGTGAGATTCTGAAAAATTATTTTTATTCATTTTCTATTTACATCCAAGTAATTAGATGGAGTAGTCAAGAATAGGGACTTTACTCTGCCTATACTTCCTAGGAAGTGGCTTTTAATTCTACTGTTTTCTTTAACCCTCTTTGTGTTTGAGTAGTAATTAAAAATAGCTGTAGAAATCAGACATTGTTATTTCAGTTCATGTAGAACTAGCAACCAAGAAATGCTGAATTTTGCTGTTACTCTCCTTAGCTGTTCTTACTCATGGTGAGCAATACCTTACTTTTTAGTTAAAGTTATCAATTAAATTAAAGTTATCAGTTTATAGCTCTGGGTATGAGCTGAATGTATTTGCACACTTAAAAAACAATAGATGACTTAACATTAATAAGACAATTTGTCCCAAGGATCAGGTTGTAGATTAGTGAATTAAACAAGGCAGCAACAGCCCAAAACCTAGAGAAGTGTTTATGCACTGATCCCTCAATTTCAACAAAAGTCATTCTGTTTTTTGGAGTGCAGCATCTGATGTCGGCCCCTGCGGTGAACTGTTCTGTAAAGCTCTGGTATGTGCCCATAAGTGACTGGAAGAACATCACTGGTTTTTATATGTGGGTTGGCATAGGCAAAGCAAAACCCAGTGTAGATGCATGCATACCTCTGATCTCGTTTGGATGTCCAGGCATTTACATTTATGTTTTCAAATGCCTGGACATGTAACTTTAGGAAATGTTACGTACTTCCTCATATGTAGGATGTATCTATGGAAGCATTTTCCAAGAATTTTTTTAGTCCAAGATTTGTTTAAAAAATAAAGTCCCAACCCACAGAATGGCATGGGTTTGAACCTGCACTGTGGAGCTGGTGCGTGCATTGTTTTTCTTCTGCCTTCTTAGGAAATCGGAAGTGTCAATGGAAATTGTAGGCTATGTATTTCCATGACTGCTGCGAATGAAGGTGTACCAACTGCACTTCTGTTCTTTTTTTATTTAGCATATGGTGATTATTAGCCTGCTGATTACGTACTGATGACCTGCTCAAACAAATGAGTTTAAAATCTAGAGACACACCTAAATACTGTGTACTCATGCCAGTTGGATTACTTGCAGATGTATTGCTTTTGCTGTATCTTGCAAGACACTTACTGAAAAATGACAAAGAGCCAGTCATTCAGCAGGAAATCAACTTTCACTGAAATGTTGGCTGAAATTTAGATTTTTTCCCACAGATTTAAAATATTTGAAAAATTTATTAAAGGCATATAGCTGCTTTTGAAATGATGTAAACCTTGGTATTTATCCATCTTGATACATGGCAAAAAATTACATTTCTCTAAAATAGCATATTTTTCGTTTCATTGTGTTTTTCCTTCCTAGTTTATTTATCCAGATGTTATCAGGAGTACACAGCAATAAATGGCTCTACAGACAATGTTGCGTATTAGTATTTTTTGATAGTTGGTTCAGAACCCCTTGTGTTTTCATTTGTGCCATAAAACTGGACACATGTAAAGTGCCCAAACTGCCTGCATTTAGCTGCAGTGCCCTGGTCCAGTGCTTTGTTCTCCACTCCGTACAGTGCGATATCCCCTCCTCATTCCCTGTGCATATGCACTTGCTGGATTTTTTCCCCAACATGGCTAGAAAGTGCAATTAACAGTAATGGATACTTTGATAGTGGAAATCTATTTCTTCAGCTGTAATAATAGCCCATTATGTTAGAATTTATATTGTTGAATGACAGGTAGTGTTGGTGAGTGTGTCCACAAAAGTGGGTTCATCTGGTCATATTTTCAGCTGGCATAAATAGTCGAATTTCATGAAAGATAGTAAACTGTATTAATGTATGGAATCCCAGCTGGAAATCTCAATCAATTTCAATAAAAAGTAACCATCATATTCCTCTGAGGCAAGAATTATGCAACCTAGCCTAAAGTGAATTTTGCTGTTTTAATAAATGTAGGTAGTCACTGGTTCGTAATAAATTACATGAAATTAGAGTGTAGTCAATGTTTTATTTCTTTAAAAAATTTATCCCTTTTCATCAAATGGAACAGAATCATTTATATATCGTGTCTCAGCATGATAGATTACCTAGGAATAGTGTATTTAATACTGGAAAACTAGAATACAAATACAAATTAATTTTTTCTTTCATTAGCTAGCTAGGTTTCACTTTGAGGAAGAAATACTCAGTCAATTATAAATGAGGCTGTGCTTTCATTGGAGAGTGAAATACATAATTTTTTTCTAGCCTCAACCACGTATAATGAAATCTCTCTTTTGAAATCCAGCCTTAAGATGGTTTTTGAAACATACTGACATTTAATAAAATCTTAGTTAAATTAAAATATGTTCAGTTATTTAAAATCTCTATTTAAATCTGGGTTAAAATTCTACACCTGCACAGGAGATGTATTGAGCAAATAGTTACTGTTAACCAATGATTGTGAAGTGTGTGTATATAAGAAAGAAGGAATTTTAATTTTTTTAGTACATTTAAATTGGTAACCTGGGTGTTTAGCATTATAGATCTGTCAGGCACTGGCTGTTCAAGAGGATCTGTAGCAGTAGTACGTCTAGGTAACTAGAAGAAGAATCAAAGACCTCAGGCTGCCATTTCAAATTCAGACTCATGCCCCGCTCCTGTAACTGGCTTATGTTTCTGTAGTTTACCACAATGGTTGTTCGGCCTCTGTGAAATTAAATGATAGTCTGTCTGAGTCCCATCCATTGATGGGGTGTCTGCTGAAGAGTCTAGCAAATGAACGAACATGGATAATACGAAACTCTTAAAACACCATTAGGTGCTGGTTGAAGCAAAATAGCAGAAGAAACTGAAGTTTATACTGTCAATACCTTTGTAGTAATTAGCTTTTAACCTGTTACTGTTAACCCAAGAAATGAGGCCTGTAAAGGAAACCTATTAAGTACTGTAATTCAGCATCAAAAAACAATGACTAACAAGCGAAGGCTCTTCACTATGTGGTTTTACAAATACAGCTTTGATTTTCATTGTTAAAGCTGTGTTTAATACTAGAGTGCAATGAATAAAGAAAAAACACACGTGTGAGTATTATTAATACATATTATTAATAACACTTTGCATATTCTGGTTTGAAGTGATCAGGAAAACAGTCACTTTCAATTTCAGTTTCCATAAAATGTTATTTGTCCAATTCTAATAAATGCTGAACACAACCGTGGAGGGAAAAGCTAGCTAAAGACCACCAGTTATAAGTTCACTAAGGTTTTATATCGCATTGTCCTGTTAGATGGTTTTGCCACAGTGTTCCTGATTCTTTTTAAAGGGCCCCTTGAAGATGCCATTGAGGATGAAGAAGAAGAGTGCCTGTCTGAGGAAAATGATACTATCTCAAAAGAAGACTTTCCACTGGAGGAAAGCTTTTCTGCAGAGTTTGAGCCTGAAAATCTGAGCTGTGAAGAAGTGGAATACTTTTGTAATAAAGGTAATCATTGTAGCCCACCACTTGAGGGAATACTGTCCAAACTGTGTCCATTTGGTCAAAAGATATTTTGGTTTAAAATGTACAAAAAGTCTGCTGGTACCTTAAAAATAGGAAAATTAGTCATTTGGGGAGTTGATTCTGGCAAGACATAAATATTTAAATGTGTGGAAGATGTACTTCTCGGTGAGATGAATCGTCTTGCCTTTAATGTATTCCTCCAAGAATATTATTTTCCATGTATTTAACTGTAGAGAACAGGCCTCAGAAGTCAATTATTATCAGATCCAAACCTGGCAATGCAGCACGTCTGTTCACTGCTTTTTTGCCTACGAAACATTGCTAGAAAAACGGATTGTGTCTGTAGATTCTAGGATTAAAATAGAGCTTATTATAGAACTTACTATGCATGTTAGAAAACTATTGATTTGTGAAAGGATAACTTTTAAAGTTGCAGATGTCTTTTTGATGCATTGGTTACTTGCAAATTA
Organism: Hemiprocne comata; assembly: GCA_020745705.1. NCBI lineage: Eukaryota > Metazoa > Chordata > Aves > Apodiformes > Apodidae > Hemiprocne > Hemiprocne comata. The sequence continues at coordinate 144,761,611 of CM036587.1, forward strand.
TTGAAGATGGAGGTATTTTAGCGTAAGCCACACCAATTCATTCTTACCCAGTTTTCAGTCTGCAAGGTTCTGCTCTTTTCCATTCAGGTGACAGAAAAAGCACACTGTATTGTTATGTAGAACATTGATTTAACCTTCTTCTTGCCAGATTTTCACTTGATTGCTCTATTGTTTGTCTTCTGCAGGTAAGGATGCCTGTCAAATATCTGGAATTGTTGTGCTGATGTTCTTCTGTTAGACCACGGCCCCCTTAGGCATTTTGATATTGACAATTTCTCTGTCTTTCTTTTCCAGATAATGACATACATTTTCTCATGATAGCTTGATATGCTCCTGTTTTTTTAATATTTTCATCTGTCTTGGACAAAGTAGAATTAATTTGTTTGAATAGTAAAATGTTACGACTGCTGAATACTAGTCTTTCTTACAGAGTCTTCAGTCACCAGTGGAGAAGGCATGGAAATATATTTTCTACATGCTTATAACTTTTAAAAAAAAATTTAAAAAGATAAATTTAAAAAAAATAAAAAAAAATAATTTACATTTTGTAAAGATTCTTGATACTTAGTAAGCCATCCTAAGAGGTCATAACAGTCTAGTCAATAGCTAAGAGTTTAGCTGCTACAAATCCTACTCTGAAGGAAGGGAGACCAGGTTTTGAATGAAAATGCTTTACAAACATGGGGAGTTAAGTGCTATTATAACTACGCTGTACACAATTACTGCAATTACTCTACGTTCACTTGTTAACATGCCTCTCAAACACCATTTTGCTACTGGCATTACTAAATAATTATTTAAACCGCTATTTGCCTAATCGTTATACTGGCATCTCTTGATGTCTTCCTTCTGTCAGCAGTGGGAGACTAAATGCCATTATCAGTTCATATGTTTTAGTTACTTCTGGGTAGTGCTTGCCGCATTTCCAGGGCCCACCACTGGAAACAGAATCATAGAATGGTTTGGGTTGGAAGGGACCTAGAAGATCATCTAGTTCCAACCCCCCTGCAAGGGCAGGGACACCTTCCACTAGACCAGGTTGCTCAAGGCCCCATCCATCCTGGCCTTGAACACGTCCAGGGAGGGGGCATCCACAACCTCCTTGGGGCATCCTCTTCCAATGCCTCACCACCCTAATAGTAAAGAATTTCTTTCTAACATCTAACTTAAATCTACCCTCTTCTAGTTTAAAACCATTACCCCTTGTCCTATCACTACACACCATGGTAACAAGTCCTTCCCCAGCTTTCCTGGGGGCCCAAATACTAATGTTTTGGGTGAAATTCAGAATAATTATATGATTTTTTGTTTGTTTGTTTATGGCAATTAGTATTGCAAATTCATGTTGCATTTCAAGTTATCGTCACAATTCCCTTTCAGGGAAAACAATGAATCCAGGCCATTTTATTAACTAGATCAGGAATTAAATGGAAATACATTTAAATCTGAATGTTGGTTATTATATGTTTAATTAAGGAAATCTGCTAATTCTTCAAGCTGAATACCTTTTGACTTCCTAGCAGTTCTTTTTCCAAGTGTGTTGTAGTTATAAAAGAATCTTAAACCTATCTACTGCAACTGCTGTAGAAGAAAAGCTGAAAAGGAAATTTCAGAGGATGAAGGGGCACATAAAACCCCTAATCTACTTCCAGCTGGGGCAGTGTGACAGAAGGTCCCACTTTGAAGTAAGTTGAGAATATCCCTGCAAAAGGATGAAATGGGAGACTAAAAAGGTATTGTTTTTAATAATGTCTCCACTTCTGTTGAATATCCTTCTTCTTCAGTGTCCCATCTTAAGTGTCTTTAGCATGAGACCACATATGTTCTTCTGAGTATAAAACCCAAGAAGACAGAACTAATCTGGCAAGCAAATAAATGTCTTTGGTGCCCTTTTCTTAGTGAAAGGGTTTGTGATTGTATTACAGTAAATACAAAAAGCGAGACATATTATTTTTCCATGAATCTGTTAGTCATGAATAACGTTTTTTTTTCTTCCTTTGTGGTGCTTAAGTATTGAAATAAAAATATGGCATGAGAAATAAGCTTTTTTTCTAAAAGTATTTTTTCTTTGACATCATGAATAAAATCTTGAAAATGAGATATATAGCAAATGGGTTAGAGACCAAATTAATGTATTTTAATTTCTGTTTTGGGAGCCTGACTTTTTGCTCTTTGACAGTACTGGCATCCTGTAAAGCACATGTATCTTCAAAGGAGGGAAAAAGAAGTGTAGATCTTTCTTTTCTCATGTGACAGATTGTTCCTTTTCCCAGAAAATATCAGAATTGTCATGGGAATCCTTAATGCTATCTCTACATCCTACTCTTGCTAGTCATGGACTGTTAAAGGTTCTATAAAATAAGGGGGTTTTATTTTATATAAATATTTATCTCTCCTGGCTTCCATGGAAGTTTTTCCTAGCTGACCCAGAACAAGAGGACAAATGAGTAGTGGGGCTCCCTGCAGGAATCGAGAGATGTGGGTAACAAATGGCTCAACTGTTGGGAAGGAGGCTTCAGCTATGTAAATCCAGGCATCACCTAAAACCAGAGGCTTTTAACTGTCCAAACTATGCACTGAATGCAAAAAATTTAAGGAGCTCACAGTTCATTCAGATGAATGAAAGTAGAGCATGTAGAGGTTCACAACTTGATAACTTTGGCTTTTTGGCAAAAAGAGATTTCCCTGTCAAACTATGCCTGGTCATATTATAAGTAGAGAGCAGTCTCTTTTTGTCTAAATTGCGAACAGCTAACCTTTATAAAGCCATTCTTGTCATTCCCACCTTATTAATTTAGGTTTGTGAGATTGATTCAGTAGAATAGTTGCCGGAATTAGAAGGCGAAGGCGAAAGCCTCTGCAAAGTGTGAAGCAAATTAATCACATTGATTGAGCTACATGTCATTTTACAACTTCTCTGTTTTCAAAATTAGGACTTTTGGCTATTATTTTTTGCTTCTTTTGCTTATTAATGGCTTTTATGACAAGGAATCTGGAAAATTCCACCTTCCCCCCACTTTTGCAACACCACAACACAACATTTAACTTTGCTACATGAGTATAAATATTCCTATGTAATCTTCATTTACACTCAAATGTGAATAGTGTTTAAGCATGTAAATATTAAAAGTAGAAATGGAAATTAGCAACCTTCTGTTTAGCAGGGATAGCTATAAGCTTGCAGGTGTGAATTTTAAACTTTTTGGAAGAAGTTTCCCATTCAACAATGAATATTCTAAAAGAGCCTCAGAATAAATGACACTTAAAAGTTTGATTTGTTTGCAATTTTGACAGTGAGATTAGGGGAAAGGGAATATTTTAGACAGATGAGATGTCTGAAAGCCTACTATGGAAAGGTAGGAGATAGTACATACAGTTTAACTTTGTCTTTTTTAGGTAGGAGTAAGAAAGTGAAGCGATGCTAATAGAGACGAGAAGTGAGCTGGAGGCATGATGGGGCTAAGAAAAGCAGGAGGGCAGATAGAAGAAGAGAGAGCAAACAGCAGAACCTCCAAGAAGTTGGAGGTTGTGGGATGAAAAAGGAAGGTGCTAAGCAAGTTCATTTGGTCTGTGAAGTAGTTTATATTTGGTTTTTTAGTGTCTGATTGCTGTCATCCTACCCAGATACTCTCAGGAGAAAAAAAAAAAAAAAGTCATCTGTTACTTAGAAAGTTTAGCATGCTCCAATGGAGCTGACACCTCTTCCTCTGTAAACAGCAAGAATAGGAGCCTTGGCTACTTCATAAGGGTGGGAACTAGCTAAACAAAGTACAATTCATTGTGACTGACCTTCTTAGCAGAAGTGTTCCATGAGTATTAACTTTCGAAGGAAAAGTTATCTTGAGCAACGAGAGAGATCACTTGAGATTAGTAGATAAGCAGCTGTGTTGAGAGAAGGAAAGAGACAAGAGATGAAAATTAAGGAAGGACTATAATAAAGAGAGAAAATGTAAGACTGCTTCCAGAAGAAAGAGGCAAATAGAGGAATGTACATACCTGGTAGTTAGAGAAAGAAGACATAAGCATTTCTTGCTGCTTTGCTTACCAGGACAATTTGTTGAATTCTACTTTTCTTTGGTTGTGGCACAGCTATTGTGATTGTTTCTCATTTGGCTTCCCATATTTGCTCTGTCACAAGGCAGCAATGGCACCAGCCCTAAGTGAAAGGAGGTTCAGTGGTCTTAACACTACTGATGGTCACTTAGGAAGATTGGAGGATACATAATGGGGGATCAAGATTGATTGTTTCATGATGCGATGCTTTTAGGATCTATAGCACAAACTGCTATGTATGCTCATAGAAAATCAGAGTGCTGATACATGATTGTGGTTTTTCATACATTGATTATCTTTATTAGTGGAGGAAGAGGGAGATGAGGGGAATCCAGTGCTGTCTGGAAGGGAATATAAGGGCTTCTGAGTATATGGGTATACTCAGTGTATACCTGCTGCTGTATTCTCATATTCTGCTTGGGCAGGAAGGGATGAGCTCAGAACCTAATCCAAGTTTTCTTCTCATGTACAGCATTTTGTCACTAGCCTGCCAGACCAGCTTAGGACTGGAATTTTTTCTGTTAAACCATGTGACCTGATTGTGCAGCCAGGCTTGAGATTCAGAGAAACGGCGTCAGTGTGATTCTCCATATAAGAAAAAGCATATACAAAGCTAAGTTCTTCCGTGCATTAATCTTTCCCTTCAGTCTTCCTGTGCAAAGCTATCATGCTACCATCTATAATACCAGCCAAACTCTTAACACCCTGAAAATTATTTCCGTGTGTCCCTTTTTCCTCTGGAATATGACTTTGTGTGTGTATGCCTGTGTGCATCTGTGTAAATATTCTTTGCTTCTTTCATGTTAGGCATGTAATGACTAACAATGTACTTGCTATTTTCTGTTTCTGGATCAAAAGTAGATTTATGCCTATTTTTCTTTCCTTCCTTTTTTTTTTTCTTTGTAACCAGAAACCTTCTAGTCAATAATGTTTCTTTCCTTTTCAGTAATGGATTTCATGACAGTTTTCTACCTCTTTTTCTACAGCAAGTGGAAGTAGGATCAGTGTAAGGCAGCTATACCATAATCACTTTGAGCTCAATAAGGAGATCTTTACAGCCAACTTTGTTCTTATTTCTTAACGGGATTAAGAAGCTCAGCTCTTTAAATTCTTGCATATAACACTGACATTTCCAGGGTTTGTTTGGACCAGGGAGTTCAAAGAGAAGGAATAAAAAAGAAAAGCCAATATGACTTTGTTTTTTACCTTGCTGGAGGAGCTGTTTGTGCAAATCGCCTATAAGCTTATTGACCTGAATCTTTGACTCCTTGTTTCCTCTGGATTTGGCTGGAGTGTAGACACTGATAGAGCACTGATAGAGGTGATTGCACAGCCCTCGGCTTTGCTTGGCACCAGACACCCCCCCTCCCCGCGCCTGACATTATCTTTCCCTGGCGATACTTCTGTTCTCCCGGAGCTCATATTCTTTTAATTTTTTTAACTTATTTTAATTAATTACATTTTCTTTCAAAGTAAATGAAGGACACTAATTATTTTTGGTAAGCAGACAGGAGAAGGCACGTGTGTGTGATTATGTATTTTTATCTCCTAGGATAACAAGAATCTGCATTAAGAACTTGCAGTGCTACTCCTTGCAAAAATTCAAGTTACCTCTTACTGACTTACATGTATGTTTGTGAACCTGTGTTGGATTCTTGTGTTTCCCAGAGTGAGGGTTCCTATGTGTTTCTCTGTATCCAGTTCAGCTGAAAAAAACTGAATCCTTTGCATCTTCCATACTTTTTGTCAGATGCTGAATATGGACAAAGAAAGGAAGGGGGTTCTCTGATAATAACCTTTGAAGGGTGCTAAGTTAGAATTAGATTGGATCCTGAGAGGATGAAAGGAGACCTTTTTCTTCTGAACATGAACATTTGCCTTATGCTTTACCTCTCTCATTTTTGCTGTTACTGGAGCCCAGAGGACCACCTGTTTTCTTTCTAGAAGAGAAAGGAAATATATGAAAAGGCTGGAGTGAATTTTATTCACCGTTCACTTGAGAGCACGGAAAGGGCTTCCAGAGTAACAAGTAGGATATTGTCTATCCTATTCTCTTTTCTGTTTGCTTCTAACACATATGTAAACATCTCAGGTCGTATTTTCAGTCCAACTGAAATCTCTGTTGGTGTTACCCTTCAACTTGAGATAAAAATTTGACCTAAGTTAGACAAGCAAACCCTTCTTTTAATCAAGAAATTAAATAATTGGTCATGAAGCAGAAAACTGTATCTCAAAAACAAACTCGAAAGCTGCGTTTCAAGAAGTAAGTACATAGATCCAGATAGAAAACCTTTTTTTGACTGCACAGAATTATAAAGCAAGAGAAACAGTTAAAACAGCTTACTCAACTTTAAGCAGTTTATCAAGGCAACTCCAGCCTTTTCAGTCAGCACATTTTGGTTTTCATAAGAACAACGAAATTGTGAATTCTATCACAGCTATGAGGAAAGGGATTACTTGGTTACAAGTAGTGTGATGTCCCCTTTCTAGAAAGTCACAAATTTTGAACTTTAATTTGAGCTCAAATTTGACAGAATATGCATTGCAAATTAATAAGAGTAATCTTCTTTAATACATGAATTGCACAAATCACAAAGTTCACCACGTACTTAGTTCATGTGTACTATACATCTGTTACTAATTTTATTTCTAATGAAGGTCCATTTTGTCTTTTTTTGTCTAATTTGGTGCTCTTGACACAAAAATTCTGAATATTTTTGAGAGTTCTAAGGTGTTTCCTGAAAGATTGTTGTTACCCCAGGTTCAAAAAGCAGAGTTGCTAATAGGCTGTGTACTGTATAAGTCAGCAGTGGGGATATTGGTAGTAATATAATGCTCAAAAGGATCAGAGAAAATAAATGTAGCAAAGCCACATTTATGACATCTTTGGATAAATATTGAGAAATATTATTGATGGATAGATTATTGTGGATAGGAAAAAAAGAAGCATTTATTTATGAGTGCTAAGTCTTTTTCTTGAGTTTGACTCACAGAAGTCTAGACTGTTTTTGGAAACCATGGGTAATACAGCACGTATAGAATCATAGAATGCTCTGAGTTGAAATTTAATTAAGTTGAAATATGACCCTGCAGAAGAGTCTTCAAACTTAGAGTGTAAAACTTCCTAGAGTGTCTCGGAAGTCATCTCTTGATTCCTTTTTAAGGTTTACAGAATCTTGTGGATCGTTGATTTCCATTTAAATAATTTTGAAAATTATACTAAGCAACAGTCATTGTTTGGGGTTTCTAATGTCTTTAAAAATCTGCTTCTGCTGCTTTTCTAATCAAGTGCCTTGAGCTGTGTGAGCTTGAACCCCAGGTTGGTACCTGACTTTCTTGTATTTTAAGTTTTAATGGGGAAAGATTGAATAGATGCACATTTTTTTTTTCAATTTTTTTATCCTTTCAATCTTTAGAAGCTTTTGTGTACCCAGTATAACTGAACAATACTAATATGTAGTACTACTGCCACAAGATTTGCTCCCTAAAAATTAGGATAAATATAAAACTAATTAATAGAAGGAAAGTCTGGAATGCAATTTAGAGAACACTTGTACTGTTCTTTAGGAAATACATGGGAATAAGTGATCCTTGTCTTCATAGGACTTAAAAAGCAAACAGTGCAATAATGAGAACATACCAAACATTTAGAGAAAGGGGAAGGCCAGACTCAGTCTAGATGAACTTGCTGCACAGCAGTGTCTTATCCCAGGAGGAAAGTGCCATAGCTGAAATGGTTAGAAATAATTGACACTGTTTTTTAGCATGACCACTGTGCTGAAGTGTCATTGTAGCAAGATGTTATTTTGTTGAACAAAGTGGTGGTTTTAGTATGAACTAAAATAGTTTCTGTACTGCTATTTTGGAGAGTTAAGAGCTTGCACACAGGCAGGTATTCACCGACATGCTCAAAGACCTTTCCTAAAAGTTATTATAGAGACAGTGCATTATTTCTGACACTTGCTTGACAAATAATTTTAAGAGTGCTTAGAGCACCTAGAAAAATGCAGTTATTTCAAATGAGATTTACCCCAGGAGAAATTACTATTGTTAATTAGCATGACAGAAAACAATAATTGCTTGCAAAGAAGTGAAGTATTGAGATGATTGATATATTCTGAAATAAAATGCAGTGGATTAACATGTTCAACTGCTGGTTTCTTTCAGGTACATTTCAAAATTAATCATCTGAGGGCCAGATTTTGCTCAAACTTACTGTATTTGTAGAGTGTCTCAGCTGACTTTGGTGTGCTTCGCTGAAATTATTTCTGATATACATTAGATGAAGCGATAACAAAGTCTGGTAGTGAAAGCACCAGATCTCTCTCTCTGTCTTTGTCTCTCTGTCCTTGCAAGGCTGGTAGAATGAACTCATTTGCATAGCACTGTAGCTATTGTAATCTTTTACCTTGTCCTCCACCAGATGCCAAATATGGTGAAGTATGGAAACATCCCTCCCAATTTATTTAGTATCTTTATTCTCAGAGTTCCATTTCCATACCAAAACCTTATTTAAAGATTTGATTGCATTATTTATGGGTATTTAATACCCAGAATTTTTATCTGCTGAAAACTTGCATTGCCATTTGACCTAGAGACTTCTGCTTGTTAAGTGTATACATAGAAACCTTTAAAAAAAGGTCATCCACAAGAAGAACAATTAAGTCCTGTTAGATGTAATTGATATTTGTAAGAATAGTGTGTATTGCCAAAAAGTAAGTTACATTGGGTGAATTAAGTACATTGCTTTTGTAATTGCATTTGTATATGGTTTGTTTCAAAGTTACTGGTGTTGCTTCTGAAGAGAGGTTCCTGGCAATGATTCTTAGCTTACAGTGTGTTTCTTAGGAATCAAGAGCAAGATTATCAGTGTGTGTACGCTGTCTTACTATTTCTAGGCACTGTAATAAAGCAAATAACAAAGGCAAATTTTTGAATGCTAATTTATAGTTTCTGAAGCTCTGGCATCTAGTTCATATGAAGTCTCAGAATTCTTCTTCAGTTGGATCTGCAGTTACTGCTGCTGTGGTTTGTAGCAGAAAGAAGGAAAGAGCCCCTTTGCCCCAGGTCCCTAAGAAATCCTACCCCTTCACAACCAGTCACACTGGCCTGTTAATTTATGTAAGTTTATTTTCCCTGCTGATTTAAAGTCTACATTGAATGACTCCCCAGGTCTCTCCATTGAGTCTTTTTTCTCTTTTGGCAGTACAGAATGCTGCAGGCTTTGTAACAATTTATTTCTGAATTGATTTATTATAATTGAGAAGTGATGTTTCACTCTGAACATCTGTACTAGGACGTTAACAATTTAAGTTTACATTTATGCTGGCAGGAAGAGCACAAAGTGAATTTCAAACTTTTAATGTTCTCTCACTCTAATAGAAGCTGCAGTGTCTTGTTTGTGACTGGTACAGTCCTTCACTCAAAGCTATTTTGTCTGATGATAAAACCATGAGTGTATGAAGCTTGCACATTTTTCATGTCTTTTATGACCTTATCTTCTGTGAGCGGCTTCTGTGAAGGTATCCTAACTATAGGAAGCACCTGGCAAACATACATGATATCTATGCTGTGATAAGCAGTTGTGATCTGTCAGTTCTGAACTGTTCATTGTTAAAAATACCTTGTTGATTTAGCTGATTGCAAAATACATTATAGAGTGACTAACAGCTGCTGTAACATTCCTAGTCAAGAAAGTTCAATAGTTATATTGTATGAGACTTCCTGTAAGAGCCTAATATTGATAGCAACAGCGTGGATTAAAACACCAGGGTTAAGAAGAACTGCCAACCCGTGTGCTTCTTTAAAATACTGCAACTACTTGTGGTACAAGCTGATTAAGTACAAATTGGGAAGTCTTTAATTTGTTAAAAAGATTAAAGTGAAATTACTTGTTAATATTCAAGTCTCTTTTCCTACTTGTCAGTGTTGTCAGAGATGTTAAAGTTCTCCCTCTTGTGTTTCTGGTAATGTCTCTTTTACAGGATTCAGATTCACTGACCAGCTGTATCACCTTGAATTACAGTGATTTAGCATGTTCACTTGCTAGTGGATAAACACTAGGATATTAAAAACCATATTTAAAAAATCTGAACTATTTTTGAGAAGCAATATAAAAAGTTAATGCTGGTAAGAAATAGAAAGGTTAAGATGAAAATTCTGTTCATATCAGAGTATTTAAGTTGTTTGAATTAGATTTTTTTTCTCTTAGTTAAGCAGTATTTTGTGTATTCAGCACTTCAACATAAGGCAGAGATTTGTTTCACCTAAATTGAGCTGGCTAAAGATAGATTCCTAGTCTAAGCTGTCAGTTCCAGCGAATGATTCATTTCAACTATCTCAGACACCAAGAGGGATATCTCAGGCATCCTCAAATAGGGTGAGTCACTGTGGAAGTTTCTTCCCTGTCTATGGGAGCGCCAACATAAGTAGTCTGGACTAGCTTAACTTTCAGACATCTAAGGTTCAAGGAGGTGAATTCTGCCCAAAGTGTAGCTTGAATACCAAATACACAGAAATAGCTGAAAGTCCAGTAGGCTTAACTGATGCATGACTGAACGTATTATATGATATTACAGATTCTTGCAGACATGAGTTTTTTTTCATGTGATAATGTTCTTTTAAAGGACAGATTTTACTTACTGATCTTAGTTGCCAGAATGAAAAACTTAAAACAGAAGCAAGTTTTGCTTCATTTCAGAGCATTTATCATTGCCAGTACTTCTGTATCACTCTTTGGTGTTGATGGTAAAAAGCAGCAAAGTGAAGTAAGCATGAGAAGAAGCCAAAACAATGGGATTAGAAAGAAACCAACAGGTTAGTAGAAAAGTGAGTGGTACATATAAGGCAAAAACCACTTGATTTTGCTTAGAAGAAAGAAAAAAATAATGTTCTGGATCTAGTTAAATGTCTACACCTGTAAATTGAAAAACAAAATAATCAGTTTTAAAATAAATACTAAAACATAGTCTTATTGAAACTGGAAAATAGTCAGTGAATGAACAAAAACAGTAAACAATGGCAAGAAAATAAATTCTGTACGGAAATAAACTCCTTTATGCTAAACAAACGTTAACTGCTAAAGTAGCATTAAGGAAGGGGAAAGAAAAGAAAAAAGCTTGAGAGATGTGTTTTGTTGTCAACTCTTGTTCTAAGGCTGCTTTTGGCTTCTTAAAGTTGCAATGTCTCTAGCACCAAATTGATTGACTTGGTGGTTCATTTTCATCTGACCTTGACTCTCAGCTGATCCTGGGATAGACTTGCTTCACTGATGGGTTCTGAGGTCCACAGTAATGCATCATTTGTTGGTTTCACGAGCAGGTTGCTTCAGTATGGAGGGAGAGTATTATGGGGGAGCAATAGAGATTGGTGGTATGGTATTTCGGGTGTGTAACAATGGATGTGGTAGTTGGTGAATAATAGAAAAAAATCAATGAAAATAATTAAAAATACTTCTAGACAAAAACCAAAGTTTTCCTTAATGTAAATTCTACGCATTTTTTTCTGCTGTATTTGCACAGGACATGTATTAATTGATGAAAACTTGATTGTGAAAAAACACATAACGCTATACTTTGTGAAACACTGAAAAAGCAAGTTAATGAAAAGATAAGCCATCTGCTAACATACATTTTCAGATCTTTCCTCATCTCCCAAATACTTAATTACTCTGTGCTGTAGGTTGTATAACTTAACTCTAATTCTGTCCTTCTTTTGCCCTTCAGCCCAATCTTTTCACATAAGTTTCTCCTCCTCTTTTAATTCTAATAATTTTGTTTGTTTGATGTTCTGGTTGGTTGCATTGATTCAAAGAATGCTCAAATTTGCATGCTAACACCAGGTTTGCATATATTATAACATGGAAAAACTTACATGTTGGAGCTAAAATTTTTCATGCTTGTGCTCTATCTGAAATAATTCTTATTATTAATACTTTTTTAAAATTGTTTTTCTGATTTAGTCCATAGAGATCTTTTGTTTACAACAGAAGAAAAACATTTTCTCTATTAGAAAAATTCCATGCAAAGAACATTTTAAGAGTTTCCTATGGTGATTATACAGCTTGAATTAGAAACTCATAATCAGAATTTGCCTTGCTGTGAAATACTTTTCAACATTTGGGAGAAAACTGGAGTTGATCTTGCCAGGTTGGAACCTTGGAAAAATGTCCTTTGTGTCTCTCCTATAAAGAGCAATTTGTTGCAGCTATAAGTATCTATTGAAAGCAGAAATATGAAGATAAAAAGATCTGATAGGTCCTTCAGTCCACCCAAAAACCCCAGAGCTCTGTTTGCTTACTACAAAATAGTGTAGTTAGTTAAAAAAACAAGTAACTGCTAAAGCTTCTTATAAAAAAAATTGATAGCTTTTTCAGCATGTGAGTATTTAGGATTGTCTTCTGAAAGGTAACTTCAGATTGAACTAAAGCATGTGAACTTCAGATACCTGGGTAAAATTACACAGTGTGTTTAACAGAAAAATTATACTAGATATTCTTTTAGCTAGTCTTTTAGCTTTAAGTGCCTATGAATAGACTTGACTGTCTTTTTAGTACTATGAATACACTGAACTTTATTTTTGTTATCAAAGTCTAGAGTGAATATAGTATTGTGTTTGCGAGAAGTAGTTTACCACGCTCTTACACCTAGGATCTGGAAAACTGTTTTGTTTTATGAATGCAACAAAGAATGTGTTATTACAAGATGTTACATGTGCCCTTTAAGTTAATACTTTATAGTGTTTGTATATAATCATGTACTTGAAAACTCTGGGTCACAAATCTTATCTGGTATAAATATAGCTCCAGTGATAATGCATGGGGATCTGGCATGGTTTGTTGTAATCACATTTCTTTACCTATGCTGCTAATAAAAGCTTTTGTTATCATGAGTGGGGAAAAATTACAAGTTGCTCCTTCTTGCTCTCCTATTGTCAGATCAACGGTCTGATTTTCTAAAATACACATCTGTTTTTTTAGTGCTGCCACTTCTCTGTGGGACAGTTTTTTAAAAAGTTTGTTTCAAGATTGCTAAAAAAATTTAAACCGTAATTTGATCCAATTTGAATGATGTAGTTAATTGTGTTGACTTTAATTTTATTTTATTTTTTTCATTCTTCATAGTGTCTTCCTATGCAAGATTTTCTTGGATTAATCAGTTGGTAAAAAAACAAAACAAAACAAAGGAAACTACAGATGCAGTAACTTACTGGCCTGGATAAGCCCTTGGAAATGTCAGTCTGTGGCCTGACTATTTTGTGTTAATACAGGAACCCCTCAGTATCAATGTAATTTTTCTTAGTGGTTATTTCGAAGTATTTTTTCATGGAGCTTGCCTAGAATCTTTGTTTAACCTAAATTATTGCACTTTCAGCAAAGGGTTCTTAAAACAAATACATTTTAATATCTAAAAATTCCACCTTATAATGATTTTCTGCGTGTCTTATGTACAACCTTGTAGTGGATTGTTACTGAAAGCAGGCAGATGTTCTCTGGTGCTTCTGGATGGTGAACATTCTAAAATTCATCTGAAATGTTGCAGTTCTTTAGATAAAGCTTGATAGGAAGAAAATTATCATAGGGACTTCCTGGTAGATTATGACCTTTAAGGGCAAATTCCTTAAATACCAAAATGCCACAGTGTAGATCTCCAGTAGTTGCCTGAAAAGGCAGAATGTTTAGTGAGCCATATTTTTGTACGGAGTGTCATGAATTTACAACGCATAACAAACAGCTGGGTGTCAATTCAAGAAAATACATAATGGAAAGCATATGTTCCTGAGGAGTAACACGCTGATTTCTTTCTCTCGTTTGTGCATACAAACTTAATGACTTGTTGTCATTGGTTTACAGAATTGGGTGCAAGTTGTGATTTTTTCAAACATATGGAGAGAACACAAAGATTTATCTCTCCACAGAACTGGAAGGATTGGGTACGGAGGGCTTCTTTGTATAAATGGGAACTCACAGATATTTATGTGTTTAATTATAATTTTTTAAAATTTTCTTTCTGTTTACAGACATGCATATGTTTTCACCTACAGATGTAAGCAGTTGTTTGGATATTGTAGGAGCTCTGCCTAAAAGTCACTATTGAAATATTTCAAGACTGTTTCTTTGATTGTTTTTTCAGGCAATGAGGAAGGCATCCAAGAGGCAGCAGAATCTGATGGTGACGCGAGGTCAGAGAAACCAGGGCAGCTTGCTGTGGAGACTGAGGATTGGGATGGGCCAGGTAGGAAAAAACAACTGAAAGGCAACAGAAACTTCTTAAACTAGATTGCAATATTTTTAAGTATCATTATTTTAGTAAATGCGTTATATTTGCATCAAAATTTTAATGGACTATTTGTTTTATGATCCTTTGGAGTCCAAGATACTGCTGGCTAAGTGCGAAGATGAAGTTCTTGAGGAAAAACCAGTTTTGACTATTTGATTTTGTAAATTTTTCAACATAAAATACCTGCTTTATACAAAGGAAAATGTTCTTGCTGCTTGGAATTTTAGGTTAAAATTTATCAGTAAGTTCTTAGTTCCACGGTTGTATTAAGGGAGAAGCTTTTCTGCTCTGTTGTCTGAGCCAGAAGACCACCCAAACACCTGTGTCACTTTCAAGCTTTGTGCCTACATTTGGCAACATGTTGACCTTAACAAATAGGTATGGCATCTACTGACAATTGTTTTCCTGTTTTAGCCTGATAGAAATAATTGAACACACCTGATCATTGATTTCAGTTGAAACACAGTCTCTTAGATTGCAGTCAGTGAAGTGTCAGAACTTCACATTAAAGCAGTAATTAATGGTAACATTTTCTGTTACGCACAATGAAGGTGGGGCAAGCATATCATTGCTAAGATTTAAGATGTGATGGTAACATGAGAATACTTTGCAAGTATCTGTTCAATATAAATATGTGAAACCTCTGTTTTACCATAGAAGTACCTAAGACAAAGGGGTAAACGGCATTTCTCAATTAGGCAATTCTGCAGTTGAATTCAACACAGTGTTTTCATGGGTATGAGCTCTGGAATGGGCCTTAAAAATCCATTATATTGACTATATTTTAAGAGTGCTCTTGGAAAATGTGCATCTGAAATCAAACATGCTCTCAGAATAGCTGAATCCCGTACGGAAATTTTCTGTAAAAAGGATGAATGCATCAGAAAAGAGTTCCAGAAGTGTTATATCAATAATTTATAATGCATTAGTAATATTTTATTAGAAAAAATTCTATATTTCAATCACATTTTCATCCTTGCTTGATTTTGCAAATTACTGTGTGCTCTTCATGAAGAGAAGAACAAAACTAATGGTGATGTTCTGAAACCAGTAGCTGGAAAACATAATGCAAACGGAAATTAAGACATTGTATAGCTAATTATTATTATTTAATTTAATTGTTTTTAAGTGATAAAACACAAATAAATTGATATTCTATATAAAGCACTATGGTGTTACATGAAAATGAGATTTAGTATCATAATACACTACAGTATTTTTTAAATAATAAAAAAATACATATTTGGATGTAGCAGAATGTCCTTTTCCAGCTTCATAGTAGACTTAAAAGCTGTCAATGATTAATGTATGATTTGTTTTTCATTTCATTATAAATAAACTATCTAAAATTGGTAATTTTTTGTTGCTTTTCTGTTTTTAGTGTATTTCAGCATAGTTGAATATGCATCTTATGTGGCTGTTACTGCTTTTTATATGAGTTATTTATACAAAACTTTCAGAGATCTCTTTCATGACAGTATGGATTAAAAGGAGTTTTTTTTATTTATTGAGAAAATAATTTCAGTTAACAGTAAGATGTGTGTGTGTGTCTTGTAATATTTATTGGTAGCTTTGATATGGGATAAGATGGAAATCAAAGCTGAATGTGGGAAAATTGCTTTTGACTTCAGGAAACTGATGGCCACCAACATGAAATAAGCAGCTCTTTTATTTAAATATTGGTTCTTTACAAGGGTATAATATGTGTGAAGAAAAGAATGGGTACATACCACATGCCATACACTCCATCACCCATGCTTTCTGAAGTGAATTTGGTTATTTATTGGTTCAGGAAAAAAAACCACAAACAATCAAAAGAGGATCATTTTCAACTGTTCTTTCAGACCTTTGGAAAAAAAAAAAAAAGCAGCATGAAATATTTTTCTTATTTTGCAACATATTTTACCACAGCCTAAACAGGACCTTATAAACCTTTCTTCAACAACTTTACCAACTTGTAGTAGAGGTGCTACCTCAAAGAGTAGATGACCATGCAGTCTTTGTTACCTGGCCTGTCTCTGGTTTCCTTACTGAGATGTGGAGCTCTCTCTCAGAATACAACAATGACTGTGTTCTGCATGATAGAAGTTGCTGCCAACTGATAATGGGAACTGTGACAATTCAAGGATTCATATAAATAGTAGAGCTGTTTTGTTATTTTAATATTTTTTCTTTTTTTAGCACTAAGGGAACATATTGTTATTTTCAGAGCCAATACTTGCCAGGGAATGAAGTTCTGTGAGTTACTCATTAGCAACAACTTACTCACAGATGAGTCAAAATTAAGCTCCTGGCATTAATTAGAATTTTATTTTGTTTGAAAATATGCATTGTTAAATGGTTCACATGGATTCCAAAGCCTTTGTAATTAGAATATTTTTATGAAGAAAAATCTGAAGTTAAATGTGCTGTAGCTTCAAAGAATTTCTGCTAAAGCAATCTTGCAGATCACAGTCTTGTGACCTTCACTGACCATCAAGGAATTGCAGAGATAATGCATGGTCTGTATAGTCACTTTGAGTGTTACCTGAAAGTTTTTTAAACTATCCTCAGTTTTCATTGGTTTCGCCCTAATTTTTAAAAAATCTTAAGTATAAGACTCCTCTGAAATAATGGAAATTAAGGTCAGTAAACTATGTATGGACACACAGTAAAGGACTTGGTTCTTTCTCCATTATAGTCAGCAGCAAAAGTCCAAGGAACAGAGAGTCTGCAAAGCAAGACAGGGCTTCAACAGATTTTATATGAAAATACTTATTGTTCAAACATGAAAGCAGAAATCATTTTACAACCTTAAATATGCTATTTGCTATCAGATGGTTGCCTTGATACATGTTAGATGTATATAGTTCTATAGCCTTTGTATTATTGCTAGGATATCAGTGCATGTGAGACCAGCCATCAGTGTTCTAACACATAATGAATAAAAGGTGGATCTCCTGTGTGTCTTCTGCAGACCATCCATCACATGAGAGAATGGGATCATTCCAGTTTTTACTGGGTATCTGTTCTATGTAAGAACAAAAACCATCTAAATTTGGGAAGCTGTAAATGAAATATCATAGAGTTTACTCAGAAGAGAATTTTGAAAAACAGAAAAATCATAGAATCATATAATAGAATCATAGAATGGTTTGAGATGGAACTAACCTTAAAGATCATCTAGTTCCAACCCTCCTGCATGGGCAGGGACACCTCCCACTAGATCAGATTGCTCAGAGCCCCATCTAACTTTCACTTGAACACTTCCAGGGAGGGGGCAGCCACAACTTCCCTGGGCAAATGTTCCGGTGTTTAAATCCAAGTTGAAAATGAGTGGGAAAACAGTGGATGTAACCAGATGCTAGGGCGGAAAAAAAAAAAAAGAAAAAAAAAAAGATAAAGAGGTAACTAAAAATCTACCAGTAACTCCATTAATAACAGTAAGATGATAATTTAAAATGTGGTAAGAAAAAGATCATTAGAAAATTGGTATTGATCTCTTACAGGTCAGGACTTTTAATAGTTACAGGGTACAGGAAAAAGAGTGGAGTAATTTCAGTATTTCTAGTCTGCTTGAAACTAATTTTTACTGGAAGTGGTGACTGTGCTTCTGTTCCATCAACAGCTGATCAAAGTTTTAAACCAGCTAAATCCTAGCTAATTTAAGCAGACTGATAGTTTAAATTAAATTTTTTAGAAGCTAGGTGACACACTGTCCTCATCATCCATCTTCAGTTTTCAAAAAGTTTTGAGATGATTTGGAAATTCAAGAGTACTAGAGGAAACAAATGTGTTCAAAAACAGTAAATCAGGGTTGGTCTGGATAATGACAGGCTTATCCACATGACAGTAGTCCCATTGGAAATAGTGGGCTAAATCATGTAAGATCCTTCTATTAAAGAGGGATTAATAAAATTGCCAATCGTATAGCTTTATGGAAAAGATCTATCTTGTAAAATCAACTTTATATGTAATGGTGACGTAAATTATATCAGTTCTTTGTACCAAGAGTACAATCCAAATCTAAATAAAATGCTGAATAATGGATAAGTATTGCTATTGCTGGATCTTAATAACTTGACATGTTAGCTGCAGCAAAATTTTAGTTTCAGTATAATTAAATGTGAAGTCATGTGCTTATGAGAAGGTAATAGTTCTACTGCAAAAAGCAGTGTGTCCAAAACAAGTCTTGGGATTTAGTGAACCAAGATTGAGCCCAAAAGATACGGAGTAATGGCTGAAGGACATGTTCTAGGTTTTCAAATTACCTTGCTTTTCTGGTGTTGTGGTTTAATCCCAGATGGCAACTAAGTGCCACTCGGATGCTCTCTCACTCTCCCTCAGTGGGATGGGGGAAATAATCAGAAAAGTAAAACTGAGAAAACTTGTGGGTTGAGATAAAGGCAGTTTAGTAGGTAAAGCAAAAGCCATACCAGCAAGCAAAACAAAACAAGAATTCATTCACTACTGCCCCTCAGCAGGCAGGTGTTCAGCCATCCTCAGGACAGCAGGGCTCCATCACGTGTAATGGTTATTTGGGAAGACAAATGCCATAACTCTCAACTTCCCCCTTATATAACTTCAGTATATGCTGACTATGATGTCATATAGTATGGAATACCCCTTTGGTCAGCTGGGGTCAGCTGTCCCAGCTGTGTCCCCTCTCAGCTTCTTGTGCACCTCCAGCCTACCTGCTGGTGGGGAGGTGTGAGAAACAGAAAAAGTCTTGACTTTATGTAAGCCCTGCTCAGCAATAATTGAAACAGTGTGTTATTAGCACTGTTTTCAGCACAAATCCAAAACACAGAACCATAATAGCTACTGTGAAGAAAATTAACTCTATTCCAGCCAAAACCAGTACATTGATTAGCAGTCTTGTTTGATCCTGAAGCAGGGTTCCGCCTCCTGCCTTCACACTTCAAGAATGATGTTAAAATTTGAAACAGGTTTAGAGAAGAGCCACTAGAATGTTGAAAGGACTGGTATTATGAAAAGTCTAGGTCCTTTTCCTATTTGTTTTATCAAAGAAAATATTAAAGGACAACCTGATTACAAACTACTTTAAATTCAGAGTGAAAATCTGAAACAATGGGCACCTCTTTCTAGCAAAAGTATCAGAAGATTAAATGGATGTTGAAGCTCCACAATTTCAGACACAAAGAAGAGATTTTAAGTGCTTAAAAAGTTGATTATTGGAACATTTTATGAAAAGTAATTTTTATGTCATTAGAAATATTTACAATTCAGGATGAAATACTTTCCTAGAGAACATGATCTAGTTCTGTGGCAGACACTGGATTTTTTAGATGGGATAGATTCCACTAGAGTAGAAGTTAGACTGGCTGACCATGATAATTCCCTGTAACTAAAATGGCATAAATGAATAAATGAGTACACTATGTATTACTTTTATAAATATTGTACCATTTGGATGCATTTATTATGACTAATAATATCAGTTCTCCACATAAGCAACTCCCAATTTTTATTTCTCCACTAATTGTGTATTCAAGGTATGTTGAGAATGATAACTTGTCTGTGCTCTTCTAAATTCTGTGCTATTATTCTGTAGTGATGGAATTAAATAGTACAGTAGAAGACATCCCATACCTATTCTGTAAGCAATATGGCAGGAAAAGTTCTTTCACTGTAGATAGATGCGACACAATTTTCTAGTTCTGGCTAACTAAGCCAAAAAGATGTTCAAAACCCACTCCACCATCCTATATGCTCAGTTCTTTTATCTTTCTTCCCACAGAGGTCCAATAATCAGTGAGTACTTCAGCCATCGATGAAGTTGTATCTGCCTTTTAAGACAGAGGAATATTCTCTGTGTTAGCAGTTGGGGAACTGAGTATAGGGCATTTGTAAAGGTGAAATTAATGCCTCTTGGAAAATCTTGGTCCTAAGGAGGAATTGAGTCTCTCTTTTCTTAATTCATTTACAGTATACTGTCAACTAGATCATCCTTATTCCTTGTGTGAGCTCTTACTTTCTTAGCCATAAAGGACCACAGCTTTCTTGAAGAATGTGCTGATTTTGTGAGTTGAATAGACTTGAAAGTCAGTCTCTAAAGTTCTTTTGAAATGTATCTGAATTTTTCTTAGAAAGTGAGAATATGTGATTTGTCCACATATCCAAAATAATAAAAAAATTATATATTCTGGAAAATAAGACGTTAAACTCTCATTGTCATTTTATGGTATTTTTGATGTACTGTTTACTCTCATCTTCACATGAAGTGGAAGTTTCCCATGTGTAAAATTCTGCCTCCAGTAAATCAACGTAACTCTGTTATTGATAATAATAACTCAGGATGAAGTCTCAGCTCAAGTTACACAAGACTCATCATAACTCATACATATATCAGAGAACTGTTGAAAAAAGTACAAACAATACTGAAATATAGCATAGTGTAGTTTCTTGTCTTTGCTATTACAGGTTAATGTTTTTCTTAATATGTATTGGAAAGTTTATAAAAAATAATTAACAGAAAATTCAAGACTAACTTAAAATAATGATTTATGAAGCTATGCTGCTGTTAATGTTTAATGAAAGATAGATAGAAATAGGCTTTAATGTGAATTCTGGTGTATTGCTTTAGCGCGATGTGGAACAGAAAAGTTCTAATGAACATCTGACATGGCAGGTTTACATTTTTACCTGCAATAAAAGGTAATATGAAAAGCTTTTCTGAATAGATATCCTGTAACCATTCCTAAGAATCATTGGAAACATGTATTGATTGTTGGGTTTACTCTGCATTATTTAGTAATACTATAAGCAATTTGGATTAGAAAGCAAAACTGAATAATATACATTAGAATGGTTGGTAGACCACTGCAAGATGGAAACAGACGTTAATGATTAGTATTTTTTTTCCCCTTTTAATTTTTTTTTCCTTTTTTTTTTCTTTTTTTTCTTTTTTTTTTTTTTTTTCCTTCTTTCTAAACCAGTCCTAAGAAGGACTTGGAGATTCCTGTCCTGATTTCGTTTCTTTTTTGATTGGGGAAATGTGGTAGATAGAAGATCTTGGAAATGCTATTTGATGTAAATTAACAAAAATCCATGAAACATAGTTAACCATAGATACAGTCTGACAGTAAGAAGAATATTGTGAAGAAGCAGAGGAAATCATAGAACGACTGTGTGTTACTCTGACAGTGAATCGGTATTATCTCTGCTATCAGATAATGCAGTTATCATTAATTTTCACATTTGCATTTCAATCTTTGGAAGGAAATGACTCTTGCCGGATGAAGATAAGAGCTCTGTACCACTATAATGAACCATCATTTTATCCCGATGCTTTGTATCCGTATGAAAATGAGGCTGGATGGTGGTGTGGTATGTGAGGAGGGGGTGGGGGGGGGGGGTCATAGGAACATTATAACAAAGTGTCAAAAATCACTACAGACTTTTTGAGCCCTTTATGAAACAAGAGGCAGTCTAAACAAATCTTCTGTAGTGAAGTGGATATTGGATTAAAAGCAGAGAGCCAGGTTCCCATACTGGGGGTTGGGAAGGTACTTTGGATGAGTGGGGAAGGATTTCTGTAGATGTTGATCAGTTTTCCTTCACTGGTTTGGAACTCGGAGGAGGCCGTGGGGACACAGAATAGCAAAAGTAAGGGCATAATAGTCAACAAGTTAACCCTTGCTCGCAGGTCTTGTTTTGACGCTTGAATACTGTTAAGGTAGGTGAAGTAAATGCTGGCAGACTACTGGCTTCATGTTTTGGCTTCTGGTACTGGTGCTGTTTTAAGTTACCACACCACACCTGTGTGTTAAATGCAGGATTTCAAATAATTTTCAGTCTTGTATATTGAACTGATGCAAGTCTTCAAGGACTGTAGAGTTCCCAGTCCTTTTCCATGCGTAGCCCAGATTTGTGTCGATTACCTGAAACTCCATCTGCAGAACTCTGCAAGGCATCATTCCGTTTTACGTCTCGTTAACTAGTAACATTGTTCTCCAAATACTCTTGCAGTATATTCAACTTGTTTCACCTTTGTGGTGTAGTTAGTGCCTATAATTTACAGACTTAATCCATACATCATTGGGACTCACTGCGAAAGGCATCAACTCTTGAGGTTTGCCCTCTGACCCATGTTTTGTAACAAAAGCTGAGATTCTTACATCCTCAAATGATTGTAAGAACTGATATTTAAATATATGATATTTTAAAAGTCATTCTTAGGATATTACCTGGGACCAGTTATAGAATCACCAGAGTAACCATCTTGCCATGACCATCAGGGACTGATGAATTACTCTGCTGGTTGTAGCAGCCACCTCCTCTTGCAGACCTTTGTCAGAGCCTCACCTCTCTGCTGCTATGTGGTGAGCACATTTCTGTCTCATAATGAGAAGATGCAGGGCTAAGAATGGTAAAGAAAAATAGGCTACACCTCTGTCGGTAAATTCAGTAGTGACAGAAGCTGAGTGGTATGTACTTGAGAAGTGTTAAAATGTTCCCTAGCATGATTGTGGTGTAGACCAGCTGACACTCTTCCCAGGTAGATCCTAAGGTGCAGGAGTTGAAGCATTGCAGGGAGCATTCTGCACAGCAGTAGTTTGTGTGCAGTTGTTGGTTTAAAAGCTAAGGAAGTGTCTCAGCACGTAAATACGTCTGTATTTGGCCTTAGTGCCCAGAACCAATCTTTGGCACATGTAATTAACCTTCCTTTACCTTTACCAGACACACTTAGTACAGAAAATGGCTGTTCTTCAAGGCAATTGATCTCGCTGATGGACTGCTCCCTGTACAGGCCTGAAAGATGAGAAAGTGAGGGTGACTGTGTGAACTCACATGGAAGTAACAACCAAAACCCTTTTCTATCATCTTTCCCATGTGCAAATCTGACTTTCACGGGAAACAGGCTGTTGTGTGACCTACTGAGCATGTGTAATAGATCAACTCAAGTCATGGGGAGAATTTTCATTTTGTGGTCACACCTGAAAAATTAACATGTCTATGCCTGGACAAAGTGAAAGGATACCCGCTAGCCAGAAATAGTAATCACCAAGGCTTTAAGAGAAAATGGAGCTATAATATGATTCCCCTAAAATCATGGGAAAAAATGTTGAAAACTAAGATCTGTTTCCCATCTTCATGTCACTTGTTATGGTGACTTCCGAAGCATACCCTTCCTGATTCAAAGTGCAAATATACTAGGATTCTGTGAATTTGGAGATAAGCATTACATAATTTCATTTGCAACTTAAAATATAAAAAAGCAGTGAGTTAATAATTGAATACTAAAGCCTTGTCAGGCATTCCAATTTTTATGTCAGTTTGGATTGCCATTTTCTTACAATTGTTTAACACAATTAACATATACATGTGAATTTACAATTAATTTCAAAATTTGTTGGTATAGAAATGAACCTAGTTTAGAAGTAACTTTTTTCATATATACAGTTCACATTTGAATAACTTTAATGTTGTCTAAACTGTTAGCCTTTTAGAATATTTCAAGTACCCAACTTCATTTTTATGCTAGTCAAAATGCCTCAGAGAAGGGAAACTATCTAAAACCTTCAAGTCTATTATTTTTTAGTTTGATGGTATTAATTTCCTATTCCTGGGCCTTTATTTACCCATTTGTGAAATATTTACTTGACATAGCAAGGCTTTTGATTTTCATTGTGTTAGGTGTAAATTGTTCTTTGGAAACCATCTTATTCTGCAAGTGCGCAAGTTTCTAGACTAGATAGACTAAAAACTGGTATCATACCTTCCTAAATTGTACTTCTGTCAATCCACAATGAAGCAAGAACATTGGCATGACTTGTAGAAGGCACTGAACTCTGAATAAATGGTGATATACATTGGAAATGAATTCTGTTTTGATTGGCATTTACATTTCAAGCACAAAAGACTTCTTATTCTCTGAAAAAAGTTGATTGCTGGAAAAAGGCACGTGCAAGGGACAAATGCTCAGATTCGCTAGGTACTTGGCTGTGGACATGATACACTATATAGTGGAAATCATGTAAAGTACAAATCCCTGTAGGTCACACAGTGAAGGACTCCTACCCTGTGAAAAGCTGCAGGGAATCAATGAACATCTGCATTACAATATATTGTTTCTTGTCGTTTCATGCACCAGGGGACCTGCAGAGGCTGGCAGAAAGCTTTGCACTTTTCAGCTTTCTCCACTGTAGTTTGGTCATAAAGGCAATATAACACCCTGGTAATTGCAAAGGACTACGAAACAATGTCTGGTTTGGAAACCGATTGGGTGAGAATCAAAAGGGACGTGTAATCGGTCCATAACTATTTTGCTCTTTGTTTGGTTTTTCTCATTAATTCAGCTAAGATTATTGCATGCAGAATACTGCTTGAGCAGTCGAAGGATGGATGTGTTAATATATTGAACTATATACACAACAATAGTGTTATTTACCATGCAAAACTGTAGTCCAGCAGTTGGATGCAAACACATAGTGAGAGGTGCTAGTGACTATTTCTGAAATTGGCAGGTTTCAGTTGGCTTCAGTGATGTATCCTGTGTTCAGGGTATCATTAAAGAAAATATTTTGATTTTCAAAATACACATTACTCTTACCCCTTTGAAAACTGCGTTATTTACTTTCTCTTAAGACATCATAGCATACAAGTTGGAATAATATAACTAAACCAACGAAAATGTTATCTCAGGGAGCCATTGTACCACCATTCGAAAGGACTAGCTTCTGCTGAGAATAAAAAATTTAATGTGATATGTGACAAAGTGGTTACTAGTATTTACCCAAAAAATTGCACAGTTCAGAATGGTTCAGTCAGAAAAAGAAACTGGACATCGTGGTCATGGGACTATGACAGAGTCCTCAATTCTGTCCTTGACTTTCTCAGTATCTGTGTTTAGCTCAGTGAGACCAGCTTAGCACACATTTGGGTTTAGATTTTTAATTACCGCATTTCAGTTTTTAGGGTGCTTTACCATCACATGCTCCAAAGAAGGATATGGAGGGAATAGTAGATATTATTTTCTCTCCTTGATGTAGGCTTCAAACAAGGGTGACAGCAAATAACCTTTGTAATGCACGATAATGGTCATCATACAGAAATGCTACAATAAACTCCTTTATGGAATCATTCAGCACACTTACATGGAAAAGTAAGCATGGTTGTCTTAGTAGCATCAGAGCTCATTTTCATTTAGTTACAAAATTTTTAGCTAATTAAACATGTTCTAATGGAATCAGTGAGAAACCCCAGAACCAAATATTCAGAAGTATGTCCCAGACATAAAACTAGTAATGTACCTATGCAGAAGTAAAAAGGATTAAAGCTTGTGTTTGGAAAGCTGTAACTGTGCAGTAACCACTGGTCCTAGTTTTTCCTGCAAGTCTAAGCAGCTGCAGAGAGGACATTTGAGCTCCTGTTTTGTTTTTGGGGTTGTTTTTTTTTTCCCCCCCCAAAGATTTCAAAGCTTTCGAAAAATGCTTTTTAATAATCAGGGCTGATTCCAAAAACTGATGTTAATCTATAGCATATTAAATCATATTTGTGGAGAAGATGCTTGTGCTTGTGTATGCCTAGTTTGTGGGCAATCAGTCCTGTCTATCTTTTGCATCTTTTATGATATGTTACAGAAAAAATAAAATTGTCCCATTATAGCTTACTCTTTCCCTTTGCTTCCCTTTGTCAAGTCCATTAAGCAGTGTATTCAAGCTGGAAAACAGCCATACTTGACTTCACAACATATTCTTAGGAATTACATATAGAAAAACTCTCCAGTATTTTACCTAGTTTTGTTTTAAGTGAGTATTGCAGAATTTTTCAATGATGGAGGATAAAGCTGTAGAAATCATATTTCACTTCAAGAAAGTACTCAAGGTGGGCTCATTCCAGCCTGTGCTTCTCTGATTTTGTGACAATATAGTTGTATTGATTTTAAAGATGCTTGATCAGCATAAAACCACAATGCTGGATTATTGTAAAATGTGTGCTACAGACATAGCGTTCCAGTGGGGTGCACATACACATTTTGGGCTGGGTGGTTCTTACAGGAGACTGAATTTCAAATTACATCATTGTGTGAAAAAACACTTAGTTATCTGAAGTTTGATACTTATACTGTGGTGCCAAAACCACTATCAGTTCATGAATCTTTGGCTTGCATATATAAATAAATACTAGTTCTCATTAAAAATAAATTAAAAAAAAGAGACTATCTGGACAGCAGTCATGATATGCATTCACTGAGAGTTTTCTTAGGTGTAAACAGTCCTGATTTCAAGGTTTGTGTAATGCAACAATTTAAATGCTCCCTATTGTTTCATATGATCCGATAAATTATGTATAGTTTTAAACTTTATTTACTTAATACTTCTTACTTTTGTGATCTGTACTGTATGATTTTTATTGACTTATTCTCAGCAAAAAAACTTTTTTTCCCCCATTGCAGAACTGCTTAGCATTTGATATGGATTGCTTTTCAAAGTATGTATTGGATCTCAACTTTACATGGAAATTTTCTTTAAGGGGTGTCGCGGACCGTTATAGAGTCCGTCTCTCACAAGGGGTGCTCTCTGAATATATGACTATTTCTAGCAGCAGAAAAAAGAAAAAAAAACCCTACAATAAAACAACAGATATTTTGGTGTGTTGCAGTCTGATAAGAGCTAGCATTTTGTTTAATTAGTATATCTGTAACATTTTAGCCATCAAATTTGAGCCTCTTCCAAGGATTATTTTTCTCTTGTCCTGCTAATCCTTGTTTTAATAGTTACAACTTACTTCATAGAATCATAGAATCATAGAATCCTAGGGGTTGGAAGGGACCTCGAAAGATCATCTAGTCCAACCCCCCCTGCCAGAGCAGGGTCACCTAGAGCACATCACACAGGAACTTGTCCAGGCAGGTTTTGAATGTCTCCAGTGAAGGGGACTCCACAACCTCTCCGGGCAGCCTGTTCCAGTGCTCTGTCACTCTTACAGTAAAAAAGTTTTTTCTGGTATTTACCTTGAACCTCCTATGCTCCAATTTGCACTTCATTTTCTTTTCTGTATGTTCTTGCCACAACATGTGAATCATCTGGAATCAAAGAACGGTGTGAGAAGGTCGTTGACAGGGATGTGAATGGGAGATGAATCATGTAGAATTTAAAATGGTATATACGTGCCAGAGGACATCTTTGGGGGACACTGGAGAAACATTCTTTCATAGTGCTATGTATGGCACCTTCAAACGTGTGTAGGGCAGTGGTCATTGAGGAGCATTGGACTCTGTCCTACATGATGTGTGAAGTAAGCATCAGGTTCCTTTAATACTTTTCTGAAGGAATACATCTGATTACAGAAACCCCATCCTCCTTGAATTCTGCCACTTGTCAATATATTCTACTTGTCATATGCATATTGACAAGCATGACGCAACAGACCAACTGTTGTACTGATTCACTGGTCTCACATGGTTCAGTGTTCTACATACTGGGAAATTCAGTCAAGAATTTAAATGATACTCTAATAGCACTTAGAAACCATGATCTTCAGTATTAAAAGCCTTTTTCCATCTGCTGTTTTTTTAATTTTTCTTGTAGAAGAGACAAAAAATGTCTGGAATATGTAGTAAAGCACATCACATTACTTTCACCATTTCTCAGCTTCTGGGATCGTTGCCCTATAAAAGTGCTATGTACATTTCCCCAAAGCTTGGATATATCATGATGCTTATCTAAAGAGAAAAATGATATATTTTTAAAAGAAAAATGCTGACCTAGTTAGTGAGGCTGAAACCATTCATTAATTAGAAGTCGTAATTGCAATTACATGGTAAAATTAATTTATCATGAAAATAATCCTATCAGTTTTCCTTTTTGGAAAAATGGAACCAAATGATTTTAGCAGCCCGTGTTGCTTAAGGCTGATATTACAGTGATACTGGTTTAGAGTGAATATAGTAATCAAATTCTATTTTGAAGATCTGAAATTCAGAGACTGCATCAATGATAGTTTATATATTATATGAGCTTCACTTGAGTTGTAATTTTGTAATTATGTATAATATATAAAGCATATATGTACAGATAAATGCATGAAAGGAAAATAGTGTGCTGAAATTTTAAAAGAGTGAATTGAAGATAACACAGCACATAATATATAGAAAAATTCATGTAATATGGCAAGTATGCTACAGTGTATGAAACTCAGAATGCCTTTTCTACCCTGAGGCTATTTAGACTTGCTTGATATTCAAATCTTAATGTACATTAAATGGAATTTAAGGAGGTCCACCTTGCTGGACCTCAGGCAGACTTAGCAAGTTGTGCTCCTAGGGGATACCACTTTATGTGTATATTTGCAAAGATGTTATAGCCATGAAATATAGTCCTTTGATGACATCATAACTGTGAAATATGACTTTATTTTGCTCACCGGCAGTCAGAGCTTTGCTTTATCTATATTAAGCAGTCTGTATGCATAAATAAAGAATACCATATACTGAAGCTGACTGCTCTAACCTAACATGGCCACCTTCAACTGGAGTACTCATTGCTCCCTGTGATGCCTCGTGGATGTCAGAGGACTGTTTGTAGAGTAACATCCTGTAAAATAGCATTAAGTTTAACATTGTCTTCTCTCCAGAAATATCTATTAAACACTGTGGATACCAGTAGACAGCTAAATGCCCAAAATGAGCAATTGCTTATGCTAATTTAAATTTTAACAGAGGGCAGAAATTTATTATTTTATGTCAAGGTAGTCAAACATGGTCTTAAAAAAAATATCATTACAATTTCTGGTCCTGTTGAAGTAAACAGAAAAGTACACATTGATGCCAGAGAAGTTAATACCTAGTCTATTAGGTATTAACCTATCTGTTAATGTATGAATACATATATCACAAATGCACTTACTTTTTGGGAGAAAGACTGTTAACCACAGTCACCCAGGGGAGTGTTCATCTGCCTGGACTTTGTCATTAATGGGAGATAGCAACAAGTATACTTTTAAGCATCTGAAAATATCTTAAGTCTCCAAGAAAAGGACTTCATAGGACAGTGCAATAAATACATGTTTAAATTTATTTTTTCAGACTTACCTGGCATTTGAAGATAGAATCAACAGATTTAATTATTTATTATTTTATTTTATTTTATTTTATTTTATTTTATTTTATTTTATTTTATTTTATTTTATTTTAATTTTACTCTCTCCAGGTGTAAGAAAAAAAATACTGTTAGAAGAATGCTTTTGGTCTTTTAGGATCCCATCTTGCAAAACATTTACAGACTTTAATTTGATGCATGTGAGTATGCTGTTAAACAAAGAAAGAACTACTCATATGCATTAAGTTAAGTACACATAGAAGTGTTTGTAGGACTGCAGCCTTAGGTCATAAGCTCTTCCAGGAAGGAGCTGCCTTTATCATTGTACTTTCTACATACTCAGCAAACTGTTAGCTTGCACAAATTAATAGGGATGCAAATCGAAGCAATGCTAAAGGCCCCTTTCCACTCCTCTGACAATGTAAAAGGGCCTCAAAGGTTGAGTACATTACTTCAGTAAGACCCAGAATTCTGCAATACAGTAAATCAAATTGTAACTTCTTGAGCTTCTGCTAATTACAGAACTTTTTTTCATGGATTTGTTTGATTTTCTAACTTCCTTCCTATTTTGAAACATTTTTAATTAAAATATTTATGTTAATATACAAGATATTTTTACTCATATACTGTTTAAAATGAGTATTGTTTTCTTTTGACAAGCAGGAGGCAAATTGTTCATTTTCATTTCACAGCGAATTCACTGTCAGTGGTAGTAAGGTATAACACTAATTTTTTTAAAATTATAACTCATTTGGTTTCTGCAGTTTTAAACTTCTGCAAGTTAAAAAACCCTGTCATATTTTATGGCTCTAAATACAGCCATGAATGTCTTGTGGTCACATAATGCAATTGAGTCTTGATCATGTTTTATTTGCGAGTAGTAAGATTTTTGCTGTGACTGTATGTATGTGTTGTAACTATATATAGGAACATGCTAATATTATAAATTTAATATTGCCAGGGGTAGAAAAGGATTGATATATAATGTCCAAAATGTTCCTAAGGACAAATCTTTTCTTAAAGAAAACCATTAATATTTTAAAGTATATTTTTAAGTTGTTTTCTTTTTTAATGAAAATGTGCCTTAAATTTGACTGAAGAGGCATTCTGAAGTACCCAGGGTGAGGCATCAGTGGCTTTTCATTTCTTCTTTTGGAAGGTCAGTTGAATCTACTGCCTATTGTTTTAATTACTAGCTAAGTCCAAGCAGTATCTTAGAATTACGACTGTTGCTTGATGATTTTCTCAAGCATCAGCTGATAAACTAAGCTTTATCTTAGCAGTTAAGAGAAATAAAATAAAATTTACCCTTGTCAAGCTCTTATTTTGTGTAGGTGAGTTTCTTAATTGTGAGCCATCCTATTTATATTTTTCATCAACTTTATTTCTTCAGTTTTTCTTTTGCACAGACGCTACCTACTGTTCACCTTTTGCCTTCCTTATGCAGTATTTGTAATAATAAAACAAGACTCTATATGCTGGTTTTAATTAACCTTATAGGTATGCATTGTCAGATTGAGGGCATGAGATTATTTATCTGAATAAATTTCCTTCCTATTAAAACTCTAGCACCTAAGCTTTCATGTGGTTCTCTTTTGTAATGGTGTCCCAATGGTACTTGCCTGGTATATTTGTCATCCCCACCTTCCCTCCTGCACTTCTGTTCTCCTTCACACATGCAGATGGTGACAGCACTGTGGCTGTCGAGGTGGAAGTCCAGCAGTGCTTATGGAGCAAATGACTTTACATTTTGGTTGCTTAAAAATTATTCACACAAAATGCATGCAGAGAAGAGGCAGTTTTCCCAATGTACTTGTACACACATGCTGAAAAAATGTAGTTTTCCTCGTCAAGTTTCAGAAAAAGGAAAGCTTTTTGTTCTTTCTATTCCCTTTTGATCATTCATAATTTCTGATCATCTCCTTTTATATTCCTGGTCTGATTTTGTTCATACTCTTCATTTTTACTCTGCTCTGTATTCATTTTCTTTCTGTCATTTATTTCCTTTGATTCTGTTAAAAGTCCTTTTTCCATGTGGTGTGTGTCTTTCATACATTATAATTGTAAAATATTTCCGTTTTCTTCTCAAGGACTGCAAATTTATTTGACTAGCTTTCTAAGTTTGGATACAGTATTTCTACAGTGTTTATCAAGGAGAGTATATAGAGAAATGAGAGAAATGAGCACACTATTCTTGGCTTTGCTGTGTATTCAAAGAGCATCTGCTGGTGTTCATGTGATTATTTTTTTCCCTAGCTATGTATGTAACACACGCGTATGTATCACCAATTCAATGAAAACACCACAGCGAAAATGAATTTTATAAAATTGGGAGGAAGTTTGCCGCAAACAGTGGATTATATTGGTGTTATATAGCTATCTCATCAAAAGGTAGCAAATGCAGAAGACCTTTTGCGCTTTTCAATTTGAAAGGAAATGATTTCATTAGAAAAAAAAGAACCATCACTCTGGATGTTGGAGAACGCCAGAGCCTGATGAAACCAGCTGAAGAGACAAACTGAGTGTACGGATGCAGATTAGCCTTCAGAAGATGAGGGTGTAAAAGGGATTTAATGGTAGGATGGATTATAGAAATCCTTGTAACAATGTTAAATAATTATAGTTCCAGCCGAGATCAAAGCAGTGCTGATTGAACCCCCTCAAGCTGTTAACACAGAGTATCTTGAAGAAAAAAAAAAAAAGAAAAAAAGAAAAAAAAAGAAAAAAAAAAACCCTCTGAGATTGGTCAGCCTGCTCTGACAGCGTCCTCTGATCTGGGGAAGTTTTGGCTGTATTGAAGGAGGGAAAGATGGAGGGAAGAATTTATCATCTGAGTAACCTATTTGGGTGGGGGTTTTGTTAGGGTTTTTTTAAGGGAGGAGGAAGGGGTTGCGATAATCAATGTTACTGGAGTTCACAAACTGACTGAAATTGCAGTTGAACTAGCACACAATTGGCCTCCTTCCATATTGGAAAAAGGATTAAATTTCTTTAGCAGAACTGTGGTCTGTAGCAGAAAATTATTAGAGATGGGGTTTTTTTCTCTTTTTTTTTTCATTCTTCCTTTTAAACTATGGTTCCTATATACATACCTGCCCAGCAACAACTATTAGTAACGATGACTGGAAGAACGTCTTTGTAGCAGCAGTATTTAGCTGCAGGCAGGGAGTACTGTTGCTATGCCCATTCAGAAGCATTCTCATTGCCTTGCCTTCCTGGCATTCATGGCTCGAGGATTATGCTTATGCCCCTTATTAATGAAAAAAGAGAAGTCAAAGTTAAGTCCTTATGGTTTGGTGGCACAGTAACTTGTGGCAGCCAAAGCTTTTCCTTTGATACAGCTGTCTAGCACATCTAGTTTGTTTCAAAGGAAGATTTGTAACTTTGATGGTGTTAAGGTGTATTTCCAGTATGTTCAGTTACAAATGGAAAGCTAGAAGGTACAATAGATGAGTAATAACAACAAAAAAAAAAAAGGTGGAAATGACACCTTAGGGAATAGATCTGTCTGGAGGAACAATTTCATTTGGCCCAGTATTAGTTTATTTTTTAGCTTCCTCCATCCCTGGAAAGGTGATGGAACAACTTATTCTTGGCACTATCTCTAGGCATATCAAGGTTGAGGGGGTCACTAAGAGCAGTCAACATAGTTTTACCAAGGGGAAGTCATGTTTGACCAACCTTATAGCCTTCCATGAGGAAGTAACTGGGTTGATAGATGATTGTAGAGCAGTAGATGTGGTTTATCTTTATTTTAGTAAAGCATTTGACACTGTCTCCTACAGCATCCTCATAGATAAACTGAGGAAGTGTGGTCTTGATGATCAGGTAGTGAGATGGATTGTGAACTGGTTGAAAGGAAGAAGTCAGAGAGTTGTGGTCAATGGGACAGAATCTAGTTGGAGGTCTGTGACTAGTGGAGTCCCTCAGGGGTCGGTACTGGGACCAGTACTGTTCAATATTTTCATCAACGACCTGGATGAGGGAACAGAGTGCACTGTCAGCAAGTTTGCTGATGACACTGAACTGAGAGGAGTGGCTGACACACCAGAGGGTCGTGCTGTCATTCAGCGAGGCCTAGACAGGCTGGAGAGTTGGGCGGGGAAAAACTTGATGAAATTCAACAAGGGCAAATGTAGAGTCTTGCATCTGGGGAAGAACAACCCCATGTGCCAGTACAGGTTGGGGGCTGACCTACTGGAGAGCAGTGTAGGAGAAAGGGACCTGGGAGGATGACCATGAGCCAGCAATATGTCCTTGTAGCCAAGAAGGTCAATGGCATCCTGGGGTGTATTAGAAAGGGTGTGGTTAGTAGGTCAAAAGAGGTTCTCCCCCTCTATTCTGCCTTGGTGAGGCCACATCTGGAATATTGTGTCCAGTTCCGGGCCCCTCAGTTCAAGACAGGGAACTGCTTGAAAGAGTCCAGCGCAGAGCCACAAAGATGATTAAGGGAGTGGAACATCTCCCTTATGGGGAAAGGCTGAGGGAGCTGGGTCTCTTTAGCTTGGAGAAGAGGAGACTGAGGGGCAACCTCATGGATGTTTATAAATACGTAAAGGGCGAGTGTCAGGAGGATGGAGCCAGGCTCTTCTCAGTGATGTCCAGCGATAGGACAAGAGGCATTAGTTGCAAATTGGAGCATAGGAGGTTCCATGTAAACATCAGAAAAAACTTCTTTACTGTGAGAGTGACAGAGCACTGGAACAGGCTGCCCAGAGAGGTTGTGGAGTCTCCTTCGCTGGAGACATTCAAAACCCGCCTGGACAAGTTCCTGTGTGATGTACTCTAGGTGACCCTGCCTGGCAGGGGGGTTGGACTAGATGGTCTTTTGGGGTCCCTTCCAACCCCTAAGATTCTGTGATTCTGTGATTCTTTGTGCTAGGACTGCAGATGGGTGAGAATGACCATCACTAAATGGACACAAAGCGTAACAGCTGTCGGACATCTCCTCTTGGTTTGCGAGGTGCTTCAACAAGGCCTCATCACCCACATGGCAGACAGACT
The DNA here is from genome assembly GCA_020745705.1 of Hemiprocne comata. Taxonomy (NCBI): domain Eukaryota; kingdom Metazoa; phylum Chordata; class Aves; order Apodiformes; family Apodidae; genus Hemiprocne; species Hemiprocne comata. Next base: position 144,795,989 of record CM036587.1, read on the forward strand.
TCACCATTGCATAGATTTTGCCAGTGAGTGGCCTGCAATTGAACTTAGACCTCTAGCTTTGAACAGGTTGCATGATGTTTTTTAAGAAAAAGGAATGCAAAATTTTAGGTTCCTGGAAATGCCAACATAGATAGAATCTGTCTAGTTTTTTTGAATACATGCACATGGCTGTATGTCTGAACAAATGTGAGTACTTTGTTTTCTGTATACACCTAATGTACTAAATGCCAATCCAAGAGTATATCTAAGAACTGCTTTGAATTTCAGAGAATAAGATGAGTGACCCGACTCTAAAGCTGTTATCCAATTACTGTGTAAGAAGCTGTAGTAATATTTTCCAAATGCTAGAGATAAGTTAAACATTAAGACATTTAAATGGCATAATTTTTGAGGGATTTTGTGGATATTTCTTTAAAGGTGTGACAGTCTTTGCAGGCATCTCAATGTGCTTGTAGATCACAGGTACAAGGTTCTGTGTCTCTGTTGTTCTGGCCAAGTCCTATGGAAAACATGGAAATCTGTCTTCTGATGATTCTCTGGAGCATTGTCTCACCATGTGGGGTTATATCATGCAGAAGGTGCTGTGGCTAACCTGAGCTTTCCTGTTAAAGGTGTGATCTAAGACAAAATGGAAATGATTTTGCAGTAATTACCGAGATCTCAGCCAAGATCTGTGAAGTTGTTTAGACATTTAACTCTTTTTGATATATAGTGGTTTGTAAAGTTAAACATATCTGCAGGAGCAGGGTTTAATTTTTAATCAAATAGGTATTTGCACTGCTGTAAAGAAGCAGATAATACCAAAAAATGAGCTTTAAGGTAATGTTATGCTAGTTTGAAACTACCTGGCATCATTTAAGCAAGGCTTTTAAAAGACTGGTAATTTTAAGTGTGGAGAGCATTGACATCCTGGCCAGGGATCTAACGATTCCATTTTATAAAGAGAGAACTTAAAGGAAGGAGTTGATGCTGTTTGGACTTACAGATATGTTATTTTTATGGTATAATTTTGAGTGTCGTGAAAACTGATGTGATAAATGCTTTGGAAATCACTGTGTCATCTTGTGCTAAAAACAGTTGAACTGTCAGCATGAGTTTTTATACTGGAAAGTGGGAGGAGTACTTGTCTTTTGCAGATGAAACTAGCAAGTTTTATGAACCAGTAACAAAACAAATTAAGACTGAGTGTTTTGTCTGGTTTCATTTTAAAGGTGATTATGTGCAGGGTTAGTAAGAAGAGAGGGGAGGAGAAAGGAAACCATAAGGAAGGTTTCTTAATTTGGGGAAGTGTATTGGGTTTGTGTGGCCAGGTTTTGGTAGTGGGGGGACTAAAGGGGTGGCTTATGTAAGAAGCTGCCTGAAGCTTCTTCCGTGTCTGATAGAGCCAATGCCAGCCAGCTCCAAGACGGACCCACCACTGGCTAAGGCTGAGCATCAGTGATGGTAGTAGTGCCTCTGGCATAACATATTTAAGAAGGGGAAAAAACTGCTATGCAACAGTAGCCAGAAGAGAGGAGTGAGAATATGTGAGAGCAGCAACTCTGCAGACACCAAGGTCAGTGAAGGATGGGGAGGAGGTGCTCCAGGCACTGGAGCAGAGATTCCTCTGCAGCCTATGATGAAGACAATGGTGGGTGGGGCAGGCTGTTCCCCTGCAGCCCATGGAGGTTAACTGTGGAGAAGATATCCACCTGCAGCCTGTGGAGGACCCCACGTGGGAGCAGGTGGATGCTCAATAGAGGCTGTGAACCCATGGGAAGCCCACACTGGAGCAGGCTCCTGGCAGGACCCTCTCCCTCTCCCTCTCCCTCTCCCTCTCCCTCTCCCTCTCCCTCTCCCTCTCCCTCTCCCTCTCCCTCTCCCTCTCCCTCTCCCTCTCCCTCTCCCTCTCCCTCTCCCTCTCCCTCTCCCTCTCCCTCTCCCTCTCCCTCTCCCTCTCCCTCTCCTCTCCTTTTTTCCCCACTGTCTAGGGTTCTGCAGGTCCTATAAAAATTAATAATAAAACTGAGAATCAACACGAAGTTTGTTTCTCCATCATGAGTCTCTTTTGCTTGACGCAGTCGTTCTGTATGATTCTCTTTTTCTTGTTGGTTTCAGGTTACCAACAATGACTTAAAAAACCACATTCTTCCTCTCCCCCAGCACCTTTCTCTGTTGCTTTCTAACTGTTCCTGAAATTGCAGAGGAAGAGTTAATAATGGAACCAGCTCTAGTTCATGTTACTTACCTATTCTCACTTCTTCACACTTAAAACCCCTTCACAGAGGATTTTAGAATGGGAAAATGCTAAATCAGCTCTTTTCCTGTCCTTGGCTTCTGAGCTTTTATTGTCATTGTGCTATGGAAAAAAGGATCAGACTCCAAACCTTTAAGCAGTAGCTACATTTGGAAATAATCTAAAGTAAAGAGATGTCTTTGTGCAATAAGGAATATCATTCTTCCCCGTCGTGTTCAGAAATGACAAATTATTGCCTCTTGACAGTGAATTTGGAATCAGATAATGGAGATTCACTGGATGATTTTTATCTCCAGTGTGCGTGTGAATTTGTTGTATGCTGTGTTGTGCATACTCTTTGTAATAGGATGGTGCAATCTCAGGGGTATATCCAGCTCTATGTGGATAACTCAGAGATCTGGCATTTTATGTTACCAGAGGGGAAAAAAGCTTAATGAGTCTTACAAATTTCATCTTTATTTCCAATTGGCATTACTATTTTAAACCTAAATTGTTTGACTTTTTGGGATAACTTTCTACATTTTTTAGGTTGTGTTTACAATATGAATGGTTCTAGCTGTAAGTTACAATATACATGATGAAGAGGGCAATGTTCCCCCTCTTTCATGTCCTTCCCCTCCAGCCAGCCCTTGTGCTTCCAGTTATGAATACATTGTAAAGATTCCAGTTGCCTCTCACTGGCTGTGAAGACACTGGAAAAGGAACTGTTGGTGTTGCTGTCCCTCTTGTAATTTTTTTCCTCTTTATTAATCTTTTATTAAGACATATATAGAGAGAGCAAACAAACATTTTAGGCCTTGGTTAAATAAGTTTATTGGAGATAGTTACGGCTGGTGTGTCTCATCCATTGAACTTAGAGATAAATACATGTAATATTTTTTGGTCTTGATACTTTTTAAGTGCAAGGTTTATCACACATGCTTCAAAAAGCAGAAAGGAGAGAAGTTGTTTGTAAATTGCAGCTTTCTGGATGTTTTAGTTTGTTCCTGAAATTTTACTAGGAAAAAATCTGTCTGTTTTTTGAAGACTTACTTTTCTTTTAAATTTATATTACAGAAGTTTGATAACATCTGAAATCTTTATTTGAAACTCTTGCATTGTGCAGTGCCCCACACCATATGGTAGTTTATATACAACTATAAACTAGCAAATCTATCTCTCATCCAGATTTAAAGATTTTCTGTAATCTGAAAAATGTTATCAAAATTGCACAAAATTAATTGGACTACTAGCCAAAGTGGCTTTCCAGTCTCAAAAACAGGATTTAATGCTGTTATTTGAAGATGGGGTTTCAGCCACTGACCTTCCTTTAAAGACATTTTTTTTAAAATTAACATTTTTTTACATTTCTGAGGTGGGCACCAGTCTAAATCTTTCTGTGCACAAATACTAAAATATTCTTTCACATGTTCCCCTGAATAGTTTACCAAGTGCTAATTGTAGTAATTTCAGATGCTCAGTTGTTAGAACTGGTTACAAGCATGTATGGATATTTGCACATTGAAAGGACAGAGCATGCATCAATCTTTATTGTTTTCCATATGTACCAGAAGAGAACAAATTGAAAGCTGTACCCTCATGTGATTTTTCATACCAGTTTCCAATGATACGTTAACAACACGCTAAATATCTATCTTGTGTATGTATTATAACATATATTCACAGCTAACCACTCATTCTTTCTGTCACATCATTTTAAAACATTCTGTTTAGTCACCTGTTAGATTTATGAATCTCAGTAAGTGAACTAGGATGGATGCTTAGCCAAACAAAACAAAAAAAAGGCAAAGGCACATCTGAAGACTTAGTCCTCAAGCCTGATGTGTAATTTTCAGTGGCTATAGTGTGGTATACTGACGCTACTGAAATCTACTGTACTTAGCACAGATACAGTTTGTTCCATCTTCATAATGCGCTACTTTATTAATAATCAATGTATATAGACTCAGTTTTAATACAGAAACAAATCACCGAACCCCATTTTTTTTATGTATTTCAAAATCAAAGTGTAGAGGATTACTGTGGTTTATTTCTTATCATTATGAATTTAATTTCAAAGTCGAGCCTAGCCTAACTCAGATTTTTCTCTTCAGTGAAGTCCCACACCCAAATGGAACAGGGGCCTCTCCTCACCCCAGTCTTCACCTTGAGTTTGATGAGGCTTTTAAATGAAATTAGATGCTGTCCTGAAATTTTAGATTATAATTGAGCTAGTCTTAACTCAGGTAATAATATGATTTGTTCTGCAGTATTGCTGCAAGCTAACTTCGCTCAAATAACTAGTCCTCAAATAACTTGCCAAGGCACTGAGCTGGGGAGGAATTTGTGGGTGCTCACTTACAGCCATGCACAAAACACTGGGACATTTCACTGCCTCCTGCAACTGAGAGTTGTGGTGCCATTGGCTCAACAGGGAATTTAATTCAATTCCTGACTTAGGATTTCAGTTACAATTAAATAATACGTATTTAATGTAGTCTAAAGCTATGATAACTTGGACATAGATGACTAAAGGTGGTAGTTAAGACACATCCAAATCCCTTTTTCTTCCAGGAGACTCTTCACTGTAGCCATCTTCATAAGTGGAAGGAAAAGATTAATGGGGAAGCAGTTATGATGTAGGTTTGGGGAAGCAGATGTGGTGTAGGTTCTTCAGGGGAAAGCTATCACAAATAGCATCTTCCAAGCACTGAAAAAAAGCATTTGGAGATCGGGATGCTATGGAAAACAGCAAACACTCCTGGAGTACTAGAGGAATGTCAAAGGGACTGCTGGAAGCAACACTTGATTTTCTGAAGCTGGTGAACCAGAAGGCTCTTCATGGTGGATTTCTGTCATAGCTTTTCTTGTTCTTCTGAATCTACTTTGCCACTGCTTCATCTTAGAAAAGAAGCTGCAGACTAGAATGTGTTTGGAGTGGGATTTACAGAGAACAAAGTGTCTAAATTGAGTGAAGACTCTTGAGGTGTAATAGGAAAGATTTGGCCCTAACTCTCACATGCAGTGCTCAGAACTGTGTGAAGTAATTGCAGCATGCAGCCTGTGCGGTGGTATACTTTCTGTGTCTCCCCTTTGGACACATCTTCTAAATCATCACTAGACCACCTCAGCAGTCTTAGCTACCCATTTTTTAAATTTGCTTTGCTTGGTGCCTTGCTTTGTCTCAGGAGGGACTGACTGGGGGGCTGGCAGCACTATATCTATGCACATTTCTGCTCATGATTCAGAGGTCTGCAGCAACTCAGTCAAAAATAAAAGAATCCTTATGGAAGCAAATAAAATGTGAATGGAATACAAGGTTTCTGATTTATCTAAAAACATTAGCTAAAAGTACTTCATTTCTTTTACTGCCGCAATAAAATAATTTTACAGTTAGTAACATATAACTTAGAGAAGTGACAAATTTGGTACTTAAAAAATATTTAGGTTAAAAAAACCTGTCACTTCTAGTAAGTCATTTTTAGAGTGTAATCACTTTAATTCTCCTCTCTAATTTTATCACCAGGAGACAAGCTCCAAGTCCCCTAACCTCCTGTAAAAATATTTGTGCTGCAGCTCATTGTGGCTTCCAGTTGGAATGACAGAATGAGGACCAAGGCTGGCTTGGCTGATCTATGAACGAGGGAAACATTACTTACTATCTATCAGCCTAAGTGGTAGATAAACATCATTAATGTCAGGTCACTTGAAGTCTGAGTTTAACAGAAAACACAAACTTGTCAGAAAATACAGCATAAAACTTATGAGATGTTCTACTTGGGCTGGAAAAACTGTAAGCATATAGTGACAGTACTATTGCACTGACACAGTTACTGATTTAAGGAGTTGTTTACAGCCCCGCAGAAGACAGGCTATTTGAGCTACACTTGGAGTATCTGTTCTTTTAGTCTTACACAGTTGTAGTACAGCAAAGTGTGACTTAGGTGGTAGTGTTAGGAATTAGCATCACTGAGGCAACAGGGGCCTGTGAGGAGGGGAGTACAAAGTTTCAGCTGCAGGCTAATCCAGCATCACTGGAGTCCGAAGCCAATGTGTCCCCGCTTCTCTTTGCTTCCCCTCATGATTTTCATGTATTAAGAAGCTACCAAATCTGAGAAACTTTTTATTTATATATTCATATATTTGTTTGAGTATTTTTTTGTTAATTATTTGATGCTTTGCTGGAAACTTCATCAGAAATCTCAGCATGTGCTTGGAAAAATATGTAGGAAGTCATAAGGATAGGATAAGTTGAGACTGACTTTTATATTGGGTTCTCTATTAGAAAATACAAGAACTTTTTTACTTCAAGAGGAGTCTTGGCTCATTTTCAAGGATGTAAATTTCTTTAGATTTTAAACACCTTTTTCTCCTTCACTTATATTAGTCCTGGATTTTGTAGTCCAGTGTTAGGGTATCCTGTTAGAAAGGGAGGGAGCTGAGTTCATGTCTCTACTTCCAGAGTTGATTCTACTTTGGATTGACTGATAAACTGTTAAAAGATACACAGAATTCTGTGGGAAGTCACAGAAATTGACATCTCTTTGTCCTTAGATGATGCTTGTCACACCATAGCAAAGATGCCATGTACATCATGCTTTCTTGGCTAAAACATCGTTAGTATCAACACAAAGGGTGGATAGTGAATTTCCCCCTCCCTTTAAAGAAGTATTTTTGGAGGCAAGAGAGGTGGGTCAGAGTCTCCAAAGGATGAACTGAAATGGGAGCCAAGCGTTCTGGTTCCTTAAATCAGAGTTTTTATGAAATTATGGTCACCATTACAAATTCCATCCTCAAGGCAAAAGTGTCAGCTGTGCTCTGTACTACACTCTGCAATGTTCAGGTATGTTTGGTTTGCTCTGAAGGTAGAGAATCTCTTTGTTTTGTCTCTTTGCATTTTAATAGATTTAGAAGGATATTAACCTACCACCCCAGAATGCAACTGCATTTGAGTTTAGGCACCTATGCAATCAAAATAAAGAGTGTTCTAGATACGTGTAATGATAAGCAACTGCTGAAGTGAGATTTTCTACATCCTTTCCTTACGTGTTGTTTCCTATATTCCACTGAACTTCAATTAAGAACTAAATTATTAAGTCTTGACCCTGTCTTTAGTTCTGGTTTGTATTGAAAATGTATTTTACATATCGGAAAGAGAAAGCATGAATAACTGATATGAGTTATGAATAAGAGGAAAGCTGTGCTTTTTATTTAGATTACTATGCAAGACATTTTCCTTTCACTGATAATGTTTTTAAAATGTAATCAGACTTTTTCATCCAAGAGAGCCTTGATTCAGGGAATCATAAAGTATTACTATATCAATTATTAATTAATAGTTATTAATTAATAACTATGGGTAATACCACTATTTAAAATCAAAGAATTATTTGGATTGGAGGGCACCCCCAGAAGTCATCTAGTCTAACTCCAGCTCAAAGGTGGGCTAACTTGAATCGGGTTGCTCAAGTCCTTGCCCAGTCAAGGTTTGAAGATCACCAAGGATGGAGGTTCTACAGACTTTCTCAGCAGCATTCAATGTTTGATTTGCTTGCTCAGCTGTTCCACTGTTTTCCTGCCTTTCGTTGTGGTAATTGTTAAAATTTTCCCTTGTTGCAACTTGTGTCTGTTCTTCCTGTCTTCTTCCTGAGCAGAGTGGCTTTCTGTTGTATTTACCTTCCCATTATCTATTTAAATACAGCACTTAAAACCCCTTAGCCTTTCTGGCTGAACACTGATCGTCACAGCTCTCAGCCACCCTTTCTCCCACAACCTGGAAGTCTTATGGTCCCGCCCCAGACTCATGTATATGTGTATGTGCTGCTGAACAGTCTCCTACAGAGCCCAGGATGCAACAGGCCTTCATTACTGCAAGGGCACACAGAGGATGGTTGACCAAATTGTCTATGTGCAGATTCTTTTCAGCAAAGCTACTTTGCAGTTGGTCAACACCCAACCGGAGGCAGTGAGGCTGATCAGGCATGATTTGCCTTTCGTAAATCCATGCCAGGTGTTCCTAGCCACCTTCTTGTCCTATATGTGCCTAGTCATGACCTTGAGAAAGATTTGCTTGATATTATTCCTGGGGGTGTAGTTTGGGTTGAAAAACTCGTAGTTCCCCGGAACCTCCTTTTTTTTTTTCTTGGTGGTTGGTGTAACATTTACCTGTTTCTAGTTATAAGTGATCTTCCCTCCTCATAGTTACCACATCACTTAGAAGGTAATGGGGAATGGATTCATACTGACATTGGCCAGCTCCCCCATCTGCAGCCCATCTGGTCTCATGGACTTATATACGTCCAATTTGCTTAAGTGTTTGCTTACCTAATCTTTCAGTTCCATGGATGATGGTCTAGACCCTTCCCACTAGGCTCAGGAACATGGGAAGCCTGAGGGCTGAAAAGTAAAAACTGAACCCAAGAACGTGGTTAGTGCCTCAACTTTTTTCATGCCCATTGTCACTATGGTCTGTGTCCCACTGAGTACCAAGCACACTTTTTTTATTTTATTTTTGCTGGTTATGTTTCTGCAAAAGTGTATCTTGCTGCCCTTCAAATCTCTCTGTTTTCAACTCCAGGTTAGAACAGCATTTCAAGAAACATGTAGATTGTACTTTTAATTTTCTCTTATCTAAATATAGTAATCTGTAAGTTAGTTTAAGGTAGTCATTAGTTAATGGAGAAAGACAAGCAGCTTTACTCATTCTATTTTAAACTAGTTACCTACAAGAAAGGGAATAATTTTACCTCTTGGAACATGTCTCAGTTTACTACAGGCAGAAGCTAGACTTGTAGCTTATACTTCAGGTTTTTAGACAGCTGAAGTTATTGTTAATGTATAACCACAGTTTAAACAGCTAACTTTTGAATTCTACTCATCATTCAAATAAAACATGTGCTTAAGTTCTCTCCTGAATTGTCTTGGTTCCTCAGTAATTTCAGAGTAACAATTGCAAGTTTTCCCATTTGTTCATTCATAATAATAGTTCTGCAGTTATTTCTGTTTTATTTGTAGGGTAAGAAAAGATAGTTGGATCCAAATTCTGTTCCTTAGACTTCACATTACTAATGTATTTAAATGTGTGTTTAATATTTTTGTTTTGTATAAAATGCATTTGAATTCACACTGAATGGCCAACTCTAATAATACTAGGAAACACTTTCAACAAAGTCATCCTTGTTCTGAGAGTACAGACAAACACTACCAAAATGTTCTTGAACAGCTTATAGGGAGGTTATTTTTAGTGAATTTACTAAGTAGAAAGAAAACAAAATGTCATATTTCTTTCAGTGCAGAAGCAAAAAAAAAAAAAAAAAATCATGAATATCTGTACGGTTAAGGTGTCTTAAATCTTATTTTCTTCTTTTGAGCAACTGCTTCATGAACAAGTAAGTCACATAGGGGAAAGTCATCTCTAACTCTGAATAGCAAAGTTCTTTCTACCAAGCTTGAAATGTCTATAGTTTGATTTTATTTTTCTCTCTACGTACTGAGCAGCTGCATTTACAGTTACAGTCTTTAAGGATAGCAGGTTATAAAAACTCTGGAAATCATGTTCATATCCATAGGGTATCTGAAGAAAAATAAAGCAGTAGATATATTTTTCTTACTTTTTGCAGATTTACATCCCACTCTTGAATGTAAGTGCATCAGTCCTTGGGCCTTTTGAGGCTATGTAATTAATGTTTGTAACATGATTCTTATTTATTCAAAAAAACAATTGTGCACCCAAAATAATTGTACAAAGTCATCAGAGACACACCAAATACCTTTTTCTGCAGCTTTTGTGTCTTGTTGAAACCCTATTCAGTTAAAACAACCAGGGAACAGATCTTAACATTAAAACAATGAATTGGTTTGATGCTGAATCTTTGATGATATTGTCTCTATAAGGTTTAAATATGTAAGGTGGAACATGTTTACAAAACCCACCACAAGTGGTTGAGTTGGAGGCTCTAGGGAATGACAGCCAGTGAGCTGCTTCCGTTACGACATTAATATACAGTTCAAAGCAGTCCACTTTTCTATATATTGGATGCTATGTGATTATGCTACTCTCATTTTCTCCTGGAGCTTCTTTTTTTAAGTTGCATAAATCATGAGAGCACAGTAGCCATGAGTCAGTAACAATCCTGCGTGTTCACCAGATTCATTGCAGGTAACCACAAGCTGTATGATCACTCACTATAGGGGTTATCCTTGAAAGATGTAGTAGAGGACTTTTTGTTGTTTGTGGTTTGCCTTAAATGTAAAGGCACTTTCTTCATTAGGACGATGTGCATAGCAAGTTAATACTTCATGCTCTGTTAAGAACTCACATTCGAGGGAGTCTTAAATGAGGATACTCTATTATAGAATCATAGAATTGTTAAGGTTGGAAGGGACCTTAAAGATCATCTAGTTCTAACCCCCCTGCTATGAGCAGGGACCCCTACCACTAGACCAGGTTGCACAAAACCTCATCCAACCTGCCCTTAAAAACCTCCAGGGATGGGGTATCAAAAACCTTCCTGGGCAACCTCCTGTGTTTCAACTTGTTCCGATTATGTCTTGTCCTTTCACTGGGCATCACTGAAAAGAGCCTGGTTCCATCTTCTTTATACCATCCCTTCAAGTACTTGTGTACACTGATGAGATTCCTGCTGAACCTTCTTTTCTCTAGGTTAAACAGTTCCCAGCTCTCTCAGCCCTTCCTCATTTGAGAGATGCTTCAGTCCTTTAATCATTTTTGTAGCCCTTTGCTGAGCTTTCTTCAGTATGTCCATGTGTGTCTTATACTGGGAAGCCCAGAGATGAACACAATACTCCAGGTGTAGACTTACCAGTGATTAATAGAGGAATTTAAATTTTTATTTTAAATTTTCTATAAATAATCTACTGTATTTTTGACAGTGTGATTCAATGTTGGAGAATTCTTTTTAAAATGTCCAGCCTATTTGAATCTTCATTTGTCTACTTGAATTTTCCAGCCATTTTCTTATATCTTTGCTGTATCTTTGGTTGCTTGTCAGGAACTGTATCATCATATTTGTTTTTCTATGCACAATCAAGTCAAACCGTAGCATTATTTTTTATAAGTTGAAGAGTTGTAATTTCTTGACTCTTTTACCATAAAACATCTTTTCTCACCTTGTAATTATGTTAATGTATTTTCACTAAACCTTCTCAAAGTTTTCAGCTTTCTTCTGAGAACTAGGGCAAGAGAATGGGGCACAGAATTTCAGTAAACCCATGCCCGTGCCATCTAACCCAGGTAATACAACCTTTCTACTGCTGCACAGTATCTATTTCTGTTGCTACTGCTTAGTAGCACTTGCTGCTGTGTGTTTCCACTTTTGGCTACAGTGTTCAACTGGGAAATCCTGTTCAGCTGATAACAGGCCTGAATCCCCTAACATTTTTTCATAGCCAGTGCTTCTCAAAAGAGTCCCCTGTCCTGTGGGTATGTATGTCCTGCATTGTTTGGTCCTGTGGGCACTTTGTTTTCCTGTATTACCACACACATGCAGTGAGTCCAGATTTGCCAGCTCATTATGCTGTCCTGCACCAGTCTTGTATATTATTCAGTCATCTCCTGTTGTTCTATTTTTTTTTAGACTTTATTGTTGAATGATTTGATTCTTTGTTCTTGGTTATTCGTAAGGAGGCTAAGTACTGAAGGGTCAAGAACCACTGATTTCCAGGCTTTACTAGAAGTATATGCAATCAGTGACTAACAATGTTCATATTTGTAATTTGTCCAGTTTCTATCAAGCTTTATTTTTTGTCTGTTGATATCTTACCCCTAATTAAAATGGAATATCGTATTAAGTCAAATGCCTTACAGAAGTGTAAATGTAATAGTGGTAACATATGATTTTTATCTGCCAGGCATGATCTGGTTAATAGAAAATACAAATTTAGTATTTTAGGATATTGTCCCTAAGCATATGTTCAATTACACTAATTTTATTACTTTTATTAAATTATTTATTAATTAAGCTCTATATCATCTGTTCAAATTGCTTTGCCATGTATCAATATCAGACTGACAGGCCTATTAGCCAGGTCATTCTTTTTCTGTTTTTAAAATACTGGCACAACATTAGCCCGTTTCAGAACAGTTGTAAGAATGAGCTCGATAGCCACAAGGAAATAATTTGTTTTTAAAGTAAATCTTTAAAAAACAGCATATAAAATGAATAGAAGAAAACATGGTAGTACAAAGAAGAACATACGAAGAAATATTAGAAATTGGTAGTGTTCACAGACATGGTAATGTGCATCAGAATTGTCAAGGAAATAATTGAACAGATGAATAAAGTAATTAATTTTATTAACCTGACCTACAATTCAGCTTGTATTCCAGGAAAGGTGACAAAATACTTGGAAAGTCTAGAAATATGTTAGACTACATGGTGAGTCCCTCACTGATTCCGTGAGCAGTTACTCGAAAATAGTCCTTTTTTAGGTATCATAAATGATAAACATACATCTGTCATAAAGAAACCTTATGTGATATATTAGATATTTAAAGACTGAATTACATATTAGTAAAGAAGAAATCTGATACCTGTATTTTAATAAAACATCTGATCCTCATGAAACACTCCCAAACTGATTAATTCAAACTGGCGTATATGTGAACGTAATCACATGGAGTGAATCTGGCTCAAGAATCATAAACAAAAGGTTCTCATAAAATAATAAAGTATTGAATTTTTAGGGCACCATCTGGCAATGAGGTAAGGAGATCTGTTCTTGGTAAGGATTTGGGTTTTTTTGCTTTATTTAATAACTTCATTAGTTATTTGAATAAGGTTATTAAAATCATGCAAAGTTGGAAAAAGGTTTTAGAAACTTCTGGCAAAAAAATGAATGTTTCTTTTGATGGTCCAAAACCCACTCAGGAATTAAAATCTAGCTCTGACATTGCAGTAAGACTGAGCCAGTTACATTCTAAGTTTCATGTGTCTCAACAGCAGAAAAATATTGACAAATTTCAAAAAAAACAGGGAAAAAGAACAATAGGGATTGGAGGCTGTAGAAGACAAATTTGTGGAAAACACTAAAAGGTTAAGTGCATTGAATTTGCATAAGAAATGTCTTAAGGCTCTACTGTGCAGTCATTAATTACTTAGAACTGGATCTTTCTGTGGTAACAGCCAGTAATGGATAAACTGGGAAAGGCAGAAGTCAGTGGTATTTCACCTATTATACCTAGATATCTTCTGGTATTCTGCAGTCTGCAGCTTCCTTGATCAGAAGTTTTATGTTTACATTTACATTTGATGCTCTTAATGAACTTTTCTTGTGTGAATTTCTGTTATTGCTGTGGCTTTGGCCTTCACATTCTTGCCCTGCTGTTGGGTAGAAAAATACCCTTCTTCTGGTATATTTTAAATCTTCTATTTGATTGTTTCATTTGATGATCTCTGGTTCCTTAAGTGTCAGAAAGGGGAATGTTTATTACTAGACTTGCTATTCATGCTTTTACATACCTCTGTCCTATCACCTCTGCTTCTTTTGCAACCCTACAGAAGGCTTACAGTACTTAGGAAGAACTCAGAGAACTAGGAATTTACAGTATTTTACAGTATTTTATTTACTTCAGAAGTAAGGCAACGAAATGAAACTTAAACTCCATAGCTGTAAAGCTGAACATTGTTAAGTTTTTTAATTCACATCTTTAATATAAATTTTTAGGAAAAAAATGGTTAAATTAATGCCTCAAAAGGTCCAGGACAGCAGGCATGGTCTGCAGCGAAACAAATTGCAGTGTGTGCCTCTACAATCCACAGAGTAACATGAACAGCGATATTTATTATAACTTAAAAGTTTGAATCTGCTGATACCAGAATTTAAATGTCTTTAGAAAACAGTCATGTTCTGATATTATAATATCAGAGAACTGAAAATATTGATCTGGTTGTGAGTCTTCATGGTGGACAATGTAGTATTTTCCCCAGCAGCTTTTTGGATAGGGCTGAGTCCATCCTGGTTTAGATGTTGTGCAGGTTGAAGGCCTCAGCACTTGCAGCTGCTTCACTGTTTTCTAGATCATAGAATCATAGAATAGTTAAGGTTGGAAGGCACCTTAAAGATCATCAGGTTCCCACCCTCCTGCTCATAGCAGGGACACCTCCCACTAGACCAGGCTGCACAAAGTCTCATCCAACTTGGCCTTGAATGCCTCCAGGGAGGGGTCATCCACAACCTCCCTGGGCAACCTAGTCCAGTGCCTTACTACCCTCATGGTGAAGAATTTCTTCCTGATGTCTAACCTAAATCTTCCCTCTTTCAGTGTAAAACTGTTATCATGCCCCTGAGAAGTTTTACGTTCCTTGAAAGCTGAAGGAGTTCCCCAATGATTGCTATTATCAAGGACTTGAACCAAAGAATGACCTGTTCTTCAGTTCAGATCTTCTGTTTCCTAGCTTGTTTGGATTTGTATTGATTTCTTTATATTGCTTCATTTACAGTGTTTGCACCTTTTCACAACAAATTTCCCAAGTGCATTGTTTTTTTCATTTGGACATGTTTTCCATAGCTATAATTCTCTGCTCCTAATCAAATGATAGTTTGTATTTCTTCTTATTTCTGATGTGTGTCCCCCCATAAGGTAAAGGGCCTTTTTTACTTATATGAGGGCAGGGTGAGGAAATAGAAGAGTGGCTCCTTTGGCTCTTTTGTGGCTCTTCAAAAACAAAAATTTCATCTTGTTTTTCCTGCCAATATCTTCTGAATACTGAGTTGCAATTCTGGGCATTCAGGTGCTTAAATAACCCCCAAGCTAAACTGCAGACTGGAAAATCATTGTCTTCCAAAGGCACAGGTAAACTGGAAGAAGCCCTTGCTGGGTCTCTTGATTAGAAATCTTGTGAGTTTTGTGGGCCTCCAGTGTGCTTGCTAAGGATCTTTCTTCAAAACTGTAATCATTTCAAAGCAAAGTATTCAGGAATCCATGCTTGGAGCTTAGATTAGAATAAATGACCTTGGAAGATGAAGCAGGAGGATGTTTGGTCTCCTTGGTCATGCTTTTCCAGGCCGTACTTGCTACTCAGTTGAGTTCTCATCACTTGTCCTCAGGATTACGTGTAACCTAGGGGTGTCAAGAGGCATGCAGTACCTCTGATGGTCACCTTAAACCTACAGAAGTCATTAAAGGTTGCAGTTGAAGCACACAATCCTCTCCTGTGGGAGTTCTCCTTCCTTTTCCCCCTCATCCATCTAAGGACAATGTGAGAGGATCCCTGAAAAGCAATTCTTGCAGAAATCTTACTTGTTGTGCTGGTTTTTATAGAAAGAAATAAGTAGGAATATTTCCTTGCTGTTGTATTTGATTATAGTAAAGGTGCAGCAGTATTTGCTTTGTGTTATCCAGTGTGAGTGTTTATTAATCTGAATAATGGAACTTCAGTTATCAGAAAATTCTTGTGCCTGCTTAAAGCGCTGAAGAAAGTATGAAGTCAGTATGTAGATGCTAATTTTGGGGGAGAACTGTCGAAAGATTTCTGGCTTGGCTTAGCTTAGCTCAAAAATTGTTATTTCCAAAATAGCCAAAGTATTTACAGAACTATTATATAGTCTATTGAATTGGCAGGCAAGTCTGACCTCAGTTTTGTAGAGAAAAGGGGTCTTCCCGCCCCTTAAAAGTTAGTCTTTGCATGAGAATCGCTGTTAAATAACATCTGCATGAAGTTGGACAGCAAAGATACGTAAATAGAGGAAAACCAAACAAATAAATGGTGTAGATAAAATAAAACCTGGTCCATAACTTTATTGGCACTTTTGTGCTGGTCGTAGCATGGATTTAACCAGATGAGTATGTTAACAAATCTCAGTTAGGACAGTTGCTCAGGTAAAATTCTGCACTTTACTGTTCCTATTTTGAGTGCTTTGTTAGTGTAGTACATTGGTGCTTTTAGACTAAAAGTTGCTTACAATTTCTGTTGCTTAAGAATTGTTTCCTCTGCTTCCCATACACTAATTCCTATGATATTTAATATATTATTTTGATTTTTCATACTTCTTTTCTGTCATATGGTCATTGCCATTTGTATTTTTGTTGTTTATACTTACGCTTTTTGTTATAGCCTGTTATTTTTCATGTCTTTTCATTTTCTGAGGGGGGTTGGCGTCTATTTTGATTTTGGAAAAATGGCTGCTTGACCAAAGAACTATTTCTTCATTATAAAGTTACATCGTATCTTTTTTCTTGCCCATGGAAGATCCTGCACTTGACCTGGCTTTTCTTCACCTCTCGGTCAAAAACTGCATCATTTCATAGTGAGAAGAGTACATTAAAACACACAATAATAATAATAATAATAAAAAATGTTAATCAAAAAACTGCATGTGTCTTTCTGATTGTGCCAGTGTTGTGGTATTCAATTATGCAATTTTCATTGGCATATTAATCATCTTTTCAACAAACAAGCCGGCGTTAATTAAAGCAAACCATGGATAAAGACATGTTGCCGGATCATCATTCCGTTTATCACAGCACACAGGCTGGCCGTTAAGTAAATTCTGGACTGTGAGATGAATTTCAATGTTGGCTTCATCTTTTTTGTTGGAGTTTGAATGCAACTCATCTAACAACAACAACAAACTTCAGGCTTCACAAGAGAAAGATGAATTTATTCGTAATTAATGGCAAAAGAAAAAAGATAAAGTAGTTGTATGCCTCTAATGGGAATTAGAGCATTTGGAACCAAACCATTTTTGAAGATTTCTTCCCTCTTCCGCTGCTCCTCCTCTTACCCAACATCAAGTGTCAAAGCCCTGAGAGCAAGGAATAAATGAACCATCATCTACCTGTATAAATATAGGTTTCATTTTAGCTTTGGAGTAATTAGTAAACTGATTGGTATTAAATATGCAATCTGTACAAAGAGAGAAAAGGAGACTATGTGTTTTACTGATATATGCGAGAAAGAGGTGGGATGGAAATGCACTTGTATCTTCAACGTGAAAATAGCCAACAATTTTTTGTTGCACAATAGTTGGCTGATAAATTTTTCAGCCCCCCCTCCCTCTTAGAAATGGCATCAGTGCTGAAAGCATGCATAGACAAGAACGCTTGTATATATTTTCAGGTCTGTTAAAACAAGTATTTGTAGGTTTTTCAAGTGTTTCTAAGACCGTGAACTCATGGAGGGAAGCACAGTATGGCACTATATGAATAGGTACCACTTAGCATAATAATGCTGGTTATTGTGCTTTTTTAAGTTACTGTGTAGAGTGTTGAGAGAGCAGCTGAAGGTTCAAGGGGTTCCATTCTTAATTTTATTTAACTCCTGCTGAGCAATGTACATGCTTCATCCAACAGAGACCACTGACAGTGGCAAGAGCAGCTTGTCTGTTCCTGTTCCTGTCTGTTTCTATCCTGAACTCCTGACTGATGGGCTGTCTTCAGCACTATTTATCATAAGTACTGTACTCTAGATTCCTTCAAAAACAGTTTCACAAAGATGTTGAATGAGTTCTGTTCTAACAGAAAAGTTTATTTAGTGTGCCTGCTAAGAAAAATAAGTGGAAACAGTGGTGGGGTATGTGGTCATGCCTCAAACCAGCTTAAGAGGGTCTTGATGATAGCAGATAGAAGTGTACCTTCCTGGATGTTCATAATAATCTGTTACTTTACCTACCTGAGTCTCCCTATGTCTTTCTAATAATCTATAAGCTGCTTTGTGTTTAGACTGTCTATACTTGAAACTTAATTGGAATACATGTAGTGGAGATTGATTTGGAAAGAAGAACTGTTATTTAGCTAAATAACAATGATCTGATGTAATTAGGTGTGGCTAAGGTAAGGGGGAAAAAAACAACCAAACAAAAAACCACCAATTAAAAAAGCATCTTGCACCTCATTGGAGAAATAAGGAAATTCAGTTCAATAGGAATTTACATTCTTGCTCGCTGTGTTCCTAGACAGGATATACTTTAATTCTATGCCATCTTCAGTGAGGATGAATTTTCCTCTATTAACAGAGTCACAGTTCAACAAACTAAATGAGTTCTCCAGGAAGTCATCATTACTTTTATTTATTTTCTTTTTTAGAAACTTATTTCCTTTTTGAGGAATCTCCAGTGTGTACTGCAGTGAAGAGAAACCAAAGCTAGATTTTACTCAGATAACTTAGTTAGGAGAGCATGTCTATATGTAATATTATTTAGCTCTGTAAGGCTAATTTAGCCTGCATAGCTCTGTTATGCCCCAGTTAGACTATTTCTGCAACTTGGGATACTTCATGTTCATGCTACCTTAACTAGCTCTGTCCAACACAATTTACAAAGTAGACATACATTCAAAATGGTAAAACCTGGTTTTCCCTTTGGCACAAGAACTTAAGGAAGGCAACCTAGGATAAAAATTCTGCCTTCTCTAAAGTTGCTGCATGTGTTGTTGATTTAAATACATAAGCTTACATAGTCTATCAAATTTGATCATCCTGCACACACTTAGTCTCTTAGAACTACTGGTAACAGTTTGAGGTCTTTAAAGATCTCTCATTTGGACCAGCTTTGCTTCAGTGAAATCAGATCTGCAGTATAGGAACAGAGTTCAATGCTCCATGACTATTTTAGAATTCTACTTTAAATATGTCAGATCCTGACCTAAGCCTGTTAGAAAAATAATGCCATATTTCAGATTAAATAAGTATGTCGTAAGGTATCGTAAAGATACTCAATATATAATCATTTGATTGTCTTCCACTGTGTTGTTTTTCTTTGGAAGCAAATGAATCAGCTTAAATCTGCTTTACTGTGTAAATAAATGAAATTAAGCTCATGACTTTTAACAGTTCAAGTCTTATTAAAAGCCCATGACTTTTAATAGTTCAAGTCTTATTAAAAGCGTCTGACTATTGTCTGTAGCTCTAATAAGATATTGTTAAGAAATAGCATAAGTTCTGTAGGGTTAAAATGGACTCTAGTTAGACTGGCTAAATAATTAAATTGCTTCACAGTAGGTTAAAGGTACATATTTGAAAATTAGTTCTACCTTAAGTACTATAATGGAGCATAAATGCATATGGCATCCTGTGGACCCTGAAGTGTGAATTCAAGCCTTGCCCTTCACTTACCTTGACAATGACCAGCTACTGACCTGGCTGTAAAGGTGTATCTGCCTGTAGAAACTGGGAGTCAACAGGGTTGGGTATAGTACTGACTGCATCACATTGCTCAATTGCATTGTGCTGATTACAGAAAATTCAATGTTATCGTCATCTTGATGACTGATGTAACCAGCATAGATCTTTCTTTAGTGTACTAGACTAGCAGATAAAATTTATGTTTGTGTTGCAGATCCCCATGGGTTTGAGGATCTCTCATCAGAAGTTTTGCACTAGGTATTATGCTTATAAAATGGGAAGTAGAGCAGCATTTTGTATTTTCAGGACATTAATCTGTGGACTTCATTTTAGCATATGAGATCTGTGAGCATTCTGAAACCTTCCTTGTTGCTTTTGAATGTTGTGAGAACTGAACAGAAAAATAATTTAAGATGATGGTAGTGGGCAAAGGTGTCTTTCAAGGAAAAAAATTGTAAAACTGTGTAAGACTGCTGTTGGTTTGCAGATAGAGGCCACCAGACTAAAAAGCCATCTGTTATCTTGCATTTATACCTAAGTAGGGTTGTATTACATTTTATTAGTTACCACACTTAATACTGAGTAATAAAGATCATCAAAAGTACTGATGCATCTAGAACTGCTGCAGCTCTTTTTTTTTTTTGTTGGTTTGTTTGTTTTTTTTTTCACAAGAATCTGAATAGTGGTTAATCAGCACTGTAATTAATAAGAAGGGATTCCACACAGTTGTCACTTATTATAATTTAATGTCATTAATATCCATATCATTTATTATAACAGTATCCTGTACTAGGTCTTACACAGCTCAAAGAATCTGGTTTGCATGTATAGTGCAGGACTGTCAAGTTTGGAAATCTTTTTGGAAATGCCAGCAGTTACAGCTTTTAAAGGAACTTAGGCAAAATAGTGTTCATATACACAATACAATACGTTATTGACTAAAAAGTAAATTTTGTTTTATGGATCAAATATTTGCAGTTTTAATGTAGCATGAAAGTTTTGAATCTTTCTGATACAACAAAAATGTGTATTGAGAGTTTTATGACTGTGCTACAAAAAGAGGAGCTGTATAAATACCAAGTAAACATGTCACCTTCTCATAGTGTTAAAAAATAGGAAAATAAAGCATGCCCCTTATCTTTTTTTGGCATTATTTAAGTTAGGTTATTCTTCGAAAGCAGCAAGCAGTGAGTGCATGTTAGATATCATCAATTGGTCACAGATGTGTAAATGTATCCATTCTCTGCACAGAAGAGAATTATCTTACCTTAGTTCAATGAGAAGAATTTTGGGGTAAAAATATATACTTTGTTCTTCCTTTGCCCCATACGCTTTGTAGATCTGTGCAAACAGCAAAACGAATGTAAATAACTGACTGCAAAACATTATTAGTAGATCATGTTTTACAGTGCCTTCACATTTGACTGGCATATGCCTCCAAAAAGGGCAGCAGCTGCGAATCAGGTGTATTAATCTCACAGAGAGCTTGGATAACTTCTGCCTTTTCGATCATTCATTCATGGAAAATGCAGGCAGAGTAAGACACTTGCTTATAATTTTTCATCATGGTTTCATCATACATGTCGGTGTAAGATTTATCACTGATGCAGTATGTATTTTAAAAGGTTAACTGAGAAGGAGTGAAATTAGAACTGGTATTATTTTTAACCTATACACAGAAACTCATCTATCTCATGGGGAAGGAGGGGTTGTGTTTGAAAGTGCTGGGGACAGACAAAATCAGTCTTGACAGTTACCGAGGAAAGAAATTTCATTTGCCTTTCCCTTGCCCAGGCAGTCTCTTCAAAGGATAAAAGGTGCCTCCTGTGGGAGTGTTTCCATGCATAATTTCATCCACCTGTCCAGTTTATAACACTTAGTTTGTGAGATCTTTGGGTGATATACTCATTTTCATAGCAGTGGGTGATGCCTGACCAATAAAAAAGTCAGCAAAATTTATTCTCTTTTTTTTCTTCAAAAAGAGAGTAAAACCCTGATCCTCATAACCTTATTGAGTGTGCGGTATCAAGGCAAGTAAGGGGTATCACTGCTTCAGGAGAGTCCGAGTGTAGGACTAGGACAGGCAGGACCCAGCTCCATTTGGTTGGGCTGAACATTGTGTGGAGCTGGAGACGTTCATACAAATATCCAGAACGTGAAGGAAGAGTGTCAGAGTTCAGTGTGATGTGAAAGACTGGGGGAGAATGTGCTTGGGGGTGAGGCGCAGTGCCTTCTGCCTTGTTTTTCATACATTTTGAAAGATTTCCTGAAGCACCATTGCTCTAGGCTCTGGCAGTGAAAGTCTGATGGACAATTTTGTACTTACTGCAATCCTGCCCTATATTCTTTCTGAATTAGTTCAGTAAAATTGTACTCTTTCTGGGTTGTTTCTGTCTTATTCTTTGTGCACCAAGAACTAATAGTCAGGTCTATTTTAAAATACTCTCATTTGGCAAAGAAGGGTGCATGTACACCTTTTTAGAGCTTTGAGGGTAAAATTGAGCTACCTTGATCTAGTATTAGTTTATGCTACCGTAATGGTGGGAGTTTTTTTTCAATCTAGAGTTTCAGTAAATTAGAAAGCCTTATACTATGTGTTTTCACCCTCAGAACCCACTGTACATACATTGTCACTGGAACTAGAGAGCCTATAGGTATTTATCCTGTATGTAACAATAGGTGATACATCTTTGGGGAGTGAAGCAAGGGGTTTTTTATTTTTATAGTGCTCTTTTGGTATCCAGACTGTGTATTTTTGCACACAAAAATACATTTTGTGTATTTTTTGCAGTATTCGCGAAGATAGTCAAAAGGTGGAAATCATAAAACAGGCAGTAATTAAAAAGGTGATTTGTTACTTCTCTTCTTTTGAAGAAAGATTTGTACACATCCAGCTCTAAATATGTAATAACTTGCATCTGCCTGCTTTCTTATTGAAGACATGTTTGATTACTGCTGGGGTTCCTAGAGGTTCCTTTCTTTTGTTTGTTTGAGGCCTAGGACATGCCTTTGCACCGAGGGCAATCTTACATTTGTAGGATAGCGCACAGCAGCAAAGCTAGCGGCGCATCCAGAGCAATTTCATTCAGCAGGGTATTCCTATCCATGTTACAAGGTGTTGAGCACGGCGGGGTTGAAGTGTATGGAAACGGAGGGACCGTCGTGGCTGCCTTACCCCTGCAAACCCGCGACAGCCTTCCTTAGCGCAGGGCTGAGGCACTCCCGCGGCCCGCCCTGCTTCAAGTGGAGAGAGTCAGTCCCCAGGGCCACCTGCCACGTCCCGCCGGGCTGCCCTGGCGGCCATGCGGGCACGGCCGGGGCAGCTCCGGTTTCGGGGGCAGCTCCGGTTTCGGGGGCAGCTCCGGTTTCGGGGGCAGCTCCGGTTTCGGGGGCAGCTCCGGCCCGCGGGTGCAGCTCCAGGCACAGTCGGGTGCCGCTCCGGGCACAGCCGGGGGCAGCTCCGGGCACAGTCGGGAACAGCTCCGGCCCACCGGGCAGCTCCGGCCTCCGGGGGCTGCTGGGGCCCGCGGGGTGCAGCGTCCTGCGGGTCATCGCACCGCCGCATCTTGGGCACGGTGGGAGCCTGGTCACCCAGGGCTGCTGCTTCGGGGTAAGGGGGCCACAAGGGAGAAGCAGAAGGCGCTGCAGGAGGGACAGGGCTTCCTGCGGAAGGAAGGAAGAAAGAAGGCAGGCCTCCTATTCGTGGGAGCTGAATGGCAGCTGATAAGAGGCGGGAGGCTGGCTTGCCGCGGCGGGAGCACCAGTTTAACCATCAGCTGCGCAGAGCTGTGAGCTCGGCCTTCACTTCGGCGGGAAACGTCTGGCTCCATGCAGCGGCAAAGTCCCATCTGACAGCACAAGAGGCCCTCCGAAGTGCTGCTAGAGCACCAGTCCGACCAGTAGTAACCCACAGTTCACTGCATCCCTAATTCCAGTTGGAAAGTTATCTGCTGTCTCTAGCAGTGAAATCCTGACTGATAAGCCAAGAGGCTCATCTGCTGGTAGCAGAGCCTCCAGTTTATCAGTATCTGACCAGCTCATAAATCAGCCTAGTGTCTGTTTTTATTTTGTTTTATCAAAATTTATTTCTATCATTGTAAGAGTTAATACTTTAATAAGAGAACTTAGCTGGGAACATTAGGAAGTTAGTTAGAGACATTTTGCAGGCGCTTTTTCCCTTGTCAGTGACAAGGTAAGGTAATCCTATACACAGGCTGCTATTGTGAGATGAGAAACTGGCCTCCTTCACTGCCAGAGACCAGATGCACCTCTCTCTATCCTAATCTGTAAACGACTTAAAGGAGCCTTATCTCGGGGCTCTTCTGCTTCATTTCATGCTTGATTTACTTTAATTTGTCTGATAGGGCACAAGGATTTGGAGACGGCCCATCTTTCTGCAGAAAATGTTCAGATTTTTTTTTCCTTGGCATTGTTGTGTTGGGGGTTTTGACTTTTTTTATGTGGAGGAAATCTTGCTCCAGTGCAGCAAGCTGCTTGAGTGTGTTTAGATTTAAGCTACCCCAGCAGAAAAGAGTTTGTGAAGTGGTATGATTGTGTGATGGGCCACATTTACATTGAAATCACATTATACGATATATCTGGACTCCTGAAGGGAGCAGTGCAGTGGAGCGCTTGTGCCCACAAGATACTTTGAAAGGGCTATATATAGTGGCAACAATTGATACGAGATTTTACAGGAGACTTTATAAATATGTAAATGGGTGTTATCTGATTGGGTTCTTTGGCTACACATCTGTACCTCAAAGGAAGTGGAGCTGTGAGAACTACCAGGAAAACAGTAGTTTGCATTCTAAGTGAGGCTGAGAAATAGAAATGTCTCACAGGTTGACAGCGGGTCAGGGTGGAGGTGCTTTGCATACTTTGGAGGTAAGCCTCTTTGATGTGAAAGCGATCTCTTACTTCCACCAGAAAGGCAGAATTACCACGAACAATTTTCATTTGTTTTATAACACGGCTTAGATCGGGAGCCATTGACCTTTAGCATTCCTTGTTATTTCTTTAAATTGCTTATGTGATATAGCACTAGGGGGAATTGCCTTTACGTTTTTTGCATTTTAAAAAATGTACTTTCAGTGACCCATGGGAGAGAAAATAAAGTCTTTGGTACATTGATCCCTTGATTAGTTATTTCCTAAATGAAAATGGAAATACTATTAAAGCAGCAATAATGCTATGTCTTAATAGTTGAGGAGTCAATAAATGGCTCCCATGTGCTTCATTAAAGTTCTTAATGAAGCCATTTTTGATAGCTGAACTTTACATTATCTCTGCTTTAGTCAAATACTTTTTCGGGGAAAGGAGGCAGTAGTCTGATGGAAAATGGTTTTCTTGTTCACTCTAGTAACTGTATTACTAAAATCCTGCATATCATAATACCTGTTTTATAGGCTTATGCAAAACCCGTCAATTATAAATATGATTATTTGTAGCTATACACAGATAATTTTTTTTTTCCTGGCAATTCATGTGTTTTATTTCATGTATTTATGGTATGGCATAACTGTACCTTAATAAAATGTAGCATTTTTTCATCCCAGTGTTTCCCTACTGCTACTTGGAAGGTGTTCTAAATATTTCTGTGCAGCCCCTCTGCAGTGGCAGCCTCCCCCTTCTTTCCTTTACACCCTCATTGCAGCAGTTCTCAGTCATTTAATTTCTCCCTCCTCCTCCTCTTTGTACTGGATTACCAGCCCTGACTGAACCCTTTCTATTTTGACAGGAAGGATTTAAGAGTCTCTGAGATGAACACACCATTCAGTGATGAGCTAAAAAAGGGGGTAAAAGGCTTGTGGGCTCTTCTTTTGCCTTTCAGGAACTCTTCCACAACCAGTACGGTGGATGTATGTTCTCTTACATGATAAATATGAGAAAGGAAATCTGAGCTAAGGCTTGCAGTTCTTCCTAATGGGGTCTTCACCATGGTGGAAGTTGTTACTTGGGCAATATTACATTTATTGTGTTATCATAGCTAAGTATAACACTTATCATACAAGCAAAGAAATCATAAACACATTACAGCTATGTATTTTTTATTATACAAAGGTAACAAAACTCTCCATTCTTTTAAGTTTTTGAAATGGGTGGTGTAAAACCCAGATGTTTTTGTAGTTGTAAAATCATAATATAAAATACAAGAATACTGAGTTATTTCCTTTGTGACACTGGCCAGCTCCCTGATGCCTAAAATCTGACCTTGATTTTTTGATGCCCTGTTCTGGGTGTCTGGGACCTTGTTTTCACAGACAAAAGGCTTCACTGGTGAATTAGAAACACATTGAATGTCAAGTTCTAAAGCCCAACTTGAGCTGCACAAAGCTGAGAGAGATTTTCAATTAGTTTTGATGTATTGTTTTTATTAACCATAAAAGAAGGTTAATACTACCTTGATACCTTAAATAGGAAAATGTGATGCTTTGTTCACTTTTAGTTTTCCAATACTTTGAAATCTTCTGGTAGAAAACACAATTAATACGTGCATTATTAGAACTGTAAATGCAGAATACAATCCAGCATGTGTACATCCCAGTTAACTATTGGATAAGTTTCCAAATATCCTAATGAAGGTAATGTATTGAAATGCATGTATGTAAATTTCTATAGTAACAATTGAATTTTAGTAGATACATGCTTGTTCATAACATTTGCTTTGGCCAAACGCCTGTACAGTACTAAAATATGGATTCTTTCACAGAATTTATAGAAACATATTTTTGATCCAACTAATAATTTCTGAGAAATAATTAAATAGAAATAATAAACAGAAATATTAAAAGGGTCAAGAAGAAGTTCAGAAAAACTTGAACATCTAGAAGAAGAAATTAACTCTTAAAAAATAAGTTCCACAGACAACAGCCTTCTTTTTTTTTTTTTTTTCTTTTTGTCTTTTTTGTAAAATAGACTATGGAATGGAAATTCAAAATAATATAAATCAAAGTGGTCATTAAACTGGTTTTTAATTTTTTGTACTAATAATGCTGCATGGTGCTCCCAGTATAATCTGAAGTTCTGAACAAAAGGAGTCAGGAAGAGGAGGCCAAAGGAACTGGATATAGTAAGTCCAGCCTGAGGTAGGTGCTCCACATAGTGCTGTTGCATAAAAGCATCCTTCTCCATTTAGGAGAAAGAATTACTGACACCATTTTAGTGAGGGGGAGATAGATGACTCCCAAGGGTAAATGCCTTGTTGATGCTCAATGTGTTGCAGCTAACATAACAGGAAAGGGGACACTGCTTCTTTAAGGATTTTTGAGGGTATTGTCCATGAACAATTTAAAATACTGGTTTTACAGTGCTGTATTGAATGTACTGTTCTGAATAACATTTTGAACTCAGATGCATTCTTAGTTGAATCAATGGGAAGACATCTGATCAGTTGGCTTAGTTCAGTAGGTGTTTTTAATAGGTATTTATAGAAAATATGTTTAAAATATCAGTAAGAAAGGTGATGTGGCTATCATTAAAAATTCTTTAAAATACATAAATGGTGCATTAAATTTTCGTCAGATGGAAGTAGCTTCCCATATTTTTCAGTGCTTTTTCTTTGAATCCCAGCCTCTGTCTCTACGGATATTTATGGTTTCACTAAAACGTTCAGGTAGAGAAATACCTGCCCTCATAAATCATTTGCAGATAATACTGGTTCAGACGCTCTCTGTCCAAATTGATAATGGATATCTGATTCAAAGGAAGTGTCTTGTTTCTCAAAAGTTCTGTGGACGATACTGGAAGATGATAAAACCAACCAACCAAACAAACAAACAAAGAAAAAACCCTCCAAAAAACCCAAATGATCAAACCATCCCTTTTAAAAAAAAAAAATTTAGTCTCTCTATTATCGGTTATGCTAGTTGCAGAAGTTAGCAACAGAGTGAACCACACAATGGTTGTCTTATTTGTGGTTTTATAATTCAGATGGCTTTGAGAAAGTTGAACTCGTGTCTTTATTCAGAGATTTTTGTGAAATTTAGAAATATTAATGCATTATAAATTGCAAAAACCTTGAAAACTTACCCCAGTTTGGAGCAGGGTGGAGTCCTCTCACTGCACTGTTTTAGTGTTAGAAATGGAAAATACCCCTGGTTTCGCTTTTCCTCTTCTATGTGCAGAATTTTTTTTGAAATGTATCTTTTCTTTGATGTATTTACTCTTGCTCACATCTCTTCTTTTGCTTTTTTATTTGTACTCTTAGTCTGGGACTCAATGGATGCAAAACCAGAATGACATAAATTCAAATGCTTAATTAACTCAAGAGAGATGGAGTTTTGATGAAATGCTACCTTCCTTTACTGGGATCCTTGTTTTGGAAGAGGTTTGGGATGAGTTTGAACTTTATGGGGTTTATTTTCTTATTTGCCAGAGGTTCAGTTTCTCATGTGACATCCGTAACCTCAGAAGAAGCAGTCAGGCAGGGCCATGCACCAGGGATTAGTCATGTCTTTTGAGGACTGGGAGGAGGAAGGCTGCTGGGAAGGGGGAGTGGAAGCACTGCTTGAACCGTATGTCAAGCCTCTGGGGCACAGGTTGGCCCCTATAGATGATGGTTACATGGTACATTCTTAGGATGGCCAAGGAAAGTCTAGGATGTGGTCTGATACCTTTAAAATCCTTCCTGGTATTTGTGAATTCTCTGTACATTCTGTATGTTAAAATTAGTCTTTAACTTCAGTTATGATTTAGATACAATACTTATATATTTTGCTTATTTCGTCCTCCAGAGGCCCAAACCTCTGTAGTTTTACACATCTCTCATGCGTAACAAATTGAAGTATTTGTGTTGATTTGCTGGAAACGAGTCATGCACTAAAATGATGCAGATTCCTTTGTATTCTTATAACCACAAAACTGGTATGAGCAGAGATGAAAAAGTAGGTGGAGTTTGCCTTGAAAGAGGTGCTCTAAATCTGAACAAGCTGTATGAAATAGCATTGTCACAAAGGAAAATTGAAAATAAAAAAAAACAACTTCATGCTTCAGAAGTGCTTCTGATGCACGTAAGTCCCCAATGAAGATGCTCTGGGAAATTTTCAGAAATCTCCTTGTCTCTTAGGTGCTGTGTCCCAAAGCATCTTTATCACAGAGATATTTTTAAACCTTTCCGTTTGTTGGTGTTTAGGGACTGGCTCACAGATACTGGACTTTTCTTTCATAGAAAGGACTATTGCTGAGCAAGATTTTGAGGTGGTATGAATCAGCATAACGCCTTTTGTCTGCCTTGGCTTTGATAGAGCTCTAACTCTGATTTGTGTCAGCTGATGATTTAATTCTGTACTCCCCAAAAGAGTGGTTAAGAATGGACTTGTTGAACTACAGAGCAGTGTTGTATGGATGCACAGAACATGACACTGTTCAAAGAGAACAGCCATATCCTGCGGTCTTGAATATTAAAAGGCAATAACAAGATAAATAGCCATGTGTGTTTCCTCGAAGCATTTTATTCCATTTTATGTCTGAGTAATTCCTTTCACCTCACTTGACTTCTGATTTGTATGAGTGAAAACGAGAAGGCCAGTTGTGCCACTGGTGAAACTGCAGCATTCTGAGTTGGAGAAAAGCTCATTTTTTTCTCCCATCCTTGTTCTACTTTATAATTTAAGCATATTCCCCTACGGTAAAGGAATCAGCATTTATCAGACTATCTGCACAGCACAGGAAAAGTTACTTTTTTCACAGATAAAAATTGTAATTGTTTTAAGGATGAGTCCGAGCTCTTACCATTTGGTTAGGTGAATAAATATCGGTTGGAATTTGATTTATGAAAGAAGAAAAAGTAGTTTGTAGTTTGTTTGATGACAGCCTTGCAACCTGTTTCCATTTCAGGTCAAATCTTCCAGGTTTTTAGGTCTCATTCTTCACCTCAACATTTGTTTGTTTTTCATAGTAGAAATAGTTTCACCCAGTAATATTAGAAACTTTCTAAAATTGCAGGGTGCTATCTTCTTCAACTATCTTTGCAATTATGATACGGAAGTATTGCATCAGCAACTTTATAAACATAGTATACAGTGGTGACATGAGTTAATTGAACAGTTGGGAGATAATGCAGTATCATTGACACGATTTACTATGTAATTACCATTGTTTCCAGTGGAGTTATCATGTCACTACCACCTAATATCATATGTTATTTTGTGATAACTGTGAAATTAACTTATCATGCTGTTTTGAGAAACTCTGTTGGTCTTGGACCAACCACTTTCCCTCGAAGTTAAATATAAGAACTTGCTAATAGATTGACCTGCCCACCAGCTTTGGAGTAAGCAATTAAATCATAGGTCTTATATTAAAGATTTGAAAGAATATATTGCTAAATTAATTTCATTCAGAGTCCTGAATGGCTTAACTTCTAAACAAGCTTTCTTGTTGGAAGCATCTATCTGTCTAAATGAATCTGGCAGTGTTTCTAGAGCATGAGGAGAAATATTATGCAATTCATCAAAACATTTGAAATGTCTTACATTTAACCTAAATATTTTTTCTGTTTCTTTTTTGAGTTGTGCGATGGGGAAAAAATGTTTATATAGTAATAGCACATGTCTCTATATAGAGACATGTCTCTATACTTCTGACTTAGTTTACCTTGCAAATTTATTTCTGAAGTTTCATAATTTGGTTATAATCTAAACTTTTTCAGTTATTATTCAGGCCATGATTTAGTTGGAATTTTATCCAAGTAAGAAATGTTCAGGATTTTTTGAAAGTTCCCAAAATAATGGAAGTCCTAGCAAAAACTTGAAGAACTGTGGTTATCCCTTTTAATTTAAATGTATAAGAATAAGAAATAAAAAAACAGAAATAAGTATTCCTTTTTTTATTTTACTTTGTTGTATGTTTTTGGGGGGTTTTTATTGTTTTTTTTTTTGTTTTTCTAATACAGGTTTTTGTGAGTATCTGTCTCGAAGTGAAAACTTTTTAGTTCAAAATCTGTAGCTTTCCATCTCACATTTTTCTTCTGCAACTGAAACGTAAGGTGACAATGAATTCAAGTTCTGTAATCTGCTGCAGTATTTTAATAAGTATTTACATAAACAATTATCCTGTGTTCATGCATCTAAAAATGATGTTGAAGCAGTCAGATTTATTATACTTAGGCTTGTCTCCTGGGTTTTTATTTATTTTTTGTTAGAGTGAAATGTGATACATTTCAAAGTAAACGAATAATTTTCCGTTTTATTTTATTATTAGAATTCTCCTTGTTCTTCACAAAATGTGTCTTTTTCCTTAGTGACTCAGCAAATGCATTAGCATTAGTAGTCAAGACAAACCATTTCAACCGTTAAGCACATTGTGAGTAGAAGCAGCAGAACAAGCTGAGGGGTCCTGTAAATTCATCTGCCATTTCTGGAAACAAGCTTTGTATTTGTTTTCATGAAATAAGCTGCTATGCCTGCATCTGACTTTTCATACTACAGGACAACTAAAATATGTGAGTACTGATGAGGAGGTCTCCTGTATATTGCACCCTGTTATCTTCTGATATGGTAAATTAGTCTCATGTACATTTAATTCTGCTAAAACAGACATTTAATTCTAGTAAAACAGACACTGGTTATACTAATTAGCACTAGATTTTGACTACAAGTGTTTTCTCTCTTACTCAATCTAAATGAAAAGGGTATGTTTCCCATTTTCTATTTACATTGTGGGCTTGGTATGCTGTGAAATTTTGTGTATGTCTGTAAATGTGCCTCTACTTGTAGTCCCCACTCTGTAGTACATAGTTCTGGTGCTCATACATGATTACATGCTTGCTGAATGAGTATTGTACAGTAAATCAACTGTGCTGTTGTGGTGGAGATTAATATTAAAAAAAAGAAACGGGGGGGTAAGCAAGAATACTTAGGCAAGAATGCTAAATGTCAGGAGGGAGTCAGTAGTTCTGTAGCTAGTAAGAGAAATATTCTAGCAGTTTTGCACTAACATGCTAACCTTTACTTTCTGGGTATATTAGGTAAGAAAAAGCTTTGAGGAGACGGTAATGCCTTTCTTCCAAAGTGCAGGATTTTCTCTCCACATCAGTTTTAGATTGTATCTGTGATCAAAGGGACATATACTGTTCGTATGCTTCCTCTGTACTTCAGAATGAGGGGTGACCTGGAGGGTGTATAAGTGCCCTTGTGTGGTTGCCTGGAAACTTTGGCCCACACAAGTGTCAACTTTCTTTCATGGTTATAAAGGAAGACTGAGCCTCACAGAGAGCTTTAGTCTTAGAGAAAAAAGGTCCTTGTGTGTTTTAAAACAAGTGTCTCACCAGGAGATAATGGTACAGCGGTGGGTTATAAATGATGTATTTTGTTCACTTCGCCTCGATAATGGCACAAGGGAAAAAAAGTTCATCGCTCTCTTATCAAAATACTGTGACATTTCTCCTTCAACTGTAAAATTTCCTATCACATTCCTCTGCTGCAACAGCAACTAAATTTACTCGATTGTAGAGACTACATAATCTCTCATCAAAAGGTGTCTTTTTTATTCTTTCTTTTCTCTGTACTTATACTTCAGGAGAAGCACCAAGGTTGCTAAAATCACTGTTTTTACAATGAGGTAAATTTGCTTTTAAGGAGTTCATACATTAGCTAGTAACTAGTATGCTATGCCATGCAGGCTCTTTTTCTGTCTTGGCCAAAGGCAGTATGCCATTTTCTGTTGTGTCTTTTTGCTCTGACCTCATTCGTTCTTGATGATGTGTTTTTATTGATGCAAATCACAAGTGAAGGAGACTAATAATTTTTGAAGACCAAAGCACTGAACAACCATTGAGCTTCTCTCGAGTAGTGACTTATTTTCGGTAAATCCAGATTGTTGGTTGATTCAAGGGATGGCATTTTTATTTCCACAAAAAAATAACTCCATGTAGCATTTTCAACTTTAAAAAGTACAGATCTGTATGTTCCTCTCAGGGAAACATGTCCATTTAAATTTTGGCTTGCCATCTGCCTGAAGTGTGACTCTCAAACTACACATCTCCACGGTTTGTAAAGTTGCCATTCCCTCAGATGGGAATGACTGTGCAAACACAGTCGTGCTGTTCAGGGCCTGTCTCCTAAGTGCCTGTTCAAAGCTGGCTGAAGTAAATGGGAAGTGACACCAGCGGGTTTTGGGTAAGTTGTGCCTTTGTCCAGTACAGAAGAGCAGTATACTACTACTACTACTACATGTAGCAGACTGTATTTTGTCTGCAAAAGTTGGTGTGACACCAAGTTGCAATGACTTATAAAGCTATGGAAAACTGTTATCACACAGGACTTTTCTGTTTCCATGACTGTAATGGCAAAAATCGTAAAAAATAAAGTGTTTAAATGCAAAGTATGCATACATTTGCATTCTGAGTGTTATTACTGTAATGATGCTAAGGGTACCGAAGAATCAATACTGAAATTTGCAGCTTTTTATACCAGATTCCCAGAGTGAAAGTTCAACCATTCAGCTTTTGCCCAATATTTTACCCATAGAAGTTCCTATTATGGATATATCAAAGAATATTATAGAACTACAGCGTATTGCTATAAGGAACTAAAATTTTAATAAAAATAAATAGCATTGCTAAAACACAGAGGTAAATCTCAAGATGGAAACACATCTAAAAGAAACTAACAGCTTAGCCTGCATGTGGCGGGCAGCCTGGAGTCCAGACTGCAGGCACAAAAATATTTTGTTTCTTCCAAGAGAGCAAATATTGAAGAATCATTATAATGCTAATATAATGATTGGCTCCTTATAATGGATCCTGCTCAGAGTTACAATGTTCTCAGAATTAATCTCCAGAGACATCTAGAGGATATGTGACATTCCCTGCAGGACTTGGAGCTGTGTACTTCAATAGTAGACTTCTAATCATAAGTGAAAAAAACCCACATTAATTATGTGAAACTGCCTCAATACTAAATGACGATATGGATAAAATCCCTATATATGTGTAACTGTGCTCTGTGTGCTCTGCCTGGCATGCAAATATTCTGTTTCAACCAAATGTGACTTTTTTTTTTATATTTTAGAAATGAGTTTACTACTGACTGGAACATCCTTTGGGAGAAATTACAAGTAAAGTAATAAAGGGATACCTATGCTATATGATATATATGATGACTGGGGGTGAAATTGGGGATAAGTAAAAGTTCATTTGATGTTACGTATCTTTCATAGTCACATGGTGATCTATTGGAAGATATATTATCTTTAATTGTAGTCTTCTGAAACACAAGCTCATGGAGGGACTGTGAAGTGCATGACATTGTTTTCATGTTTTTCAAGAGAAGGCACAACCATCTGTTGCATTTGAGAAACTGCAAAGGATATTTTTATGCAAACTGCACTTCTGTTAACAGTACAACTCAAGAAATCTCTTGGTTTAAAATGTTTCATTTTTATTAGTTGAAACTGTGAGATTACATAGTAATTGAATTTTTATTTGGATTGGAATAGTCAGTGAAAACAGCTGGCATATTCAAGAAATCTCCCATGCCTTTGCACAAATAGTTTTTTTTCACAGGACTAGGGTCAGTGCATTCACATATTAATCAATAAATGTATGCTTTAAATATTAATCTGTAAATGTATGCTGAGATCAGCTGGGAATTTTGTGCACATGGCATCATGCTGAGTTAAAGCAAAACTGCCAGTGATTAAAAGAGGCCTGCCATAAGCATAGTGGTTTACCTATAGTCCTAAGATGTGGCACAAAAATCTATCTCATTTTTCGCTTGAAAATCACAAAAAAACTCCCACCTTGAAATGAGTTTACACTTCCTGCAAATTGGGCAAAGTAACTTAGGCACTACAAGTTTCCGTATTTGATTGCCATTTCCAGGCTGCACAGTGTGGGGTGCTGTGGGGCGAGGGGGGAATCCAGAATAATCACATCCTGGAGTACTGAAAACGTGAGCCTGGAATGCAAGAACATTCATCGTGTTTTCTGAAGGCGTGTCATAAGCAACAAAATAGAAAAATCTTAACATCAGAATTAAGAGACTGTGGTAGGTGCAGCAGTCTCATGTTCTCATCATGTGACATTTCCTGATTGTACAAGAGCTACTTGAAGGATCTTGTATTCTGATTGCCAAAACTGAAACAGGGACTAAATCTAAGTAAACTGTCACACTTGTGACAACTCAGTAGCCTTAAACATGGTTCGAGGCTTTGGCAAACAACACAAAATTTGTAATACAATGGACAGGATATCAGAATAACTTTGGCTTAGCATGCCAAGTGCATAGCTGAATGAGAAAAGCAGATGTCACCTTGAGGCAAGAGATACTTTTGCACCTTTGCATGAACATTCATGCTTCGACAAGAGTAGATGTAAATTGATCAATGTACTGCTTGATTGCATTTGATGATGTTATGTATTTCAAGTGTTTGATATCTAAAAAAAAGAATACACCACAGTCTGGCCTGAGTCTGGTGAACCCACTAGACATTCTTAGCAGAGTAGCTGTGTACAGTATCCATTTGCTTGGCAATGTGAGCCCTAGGAAACAAATTGTGCCAATCTTTTGAAGACTACGGGCCATCCTCATTTGTTTGGGGGGCCAACAGAAAGCAGCAACTTGAAGGTAGAATTTGCTTTGCTCTTTGAGTTTGGCTGTCTGTATTTTGTCACTGTAGCAGCTGAAATTGCTGGTGGTCCCAAGAATATAA
The DNA here is from genome assembly GCA_020745705.1 of Hemiprocne comata. Taxonomy (NCBI): domain Eukaryota; kingdom Metazoa; phylum Chordata; class Aves; order Apodiformes; family Apodidae; genus Hemiprocne; species Hemiprocne comata. The sequence goes on from CM036587.1 coordinate 144,830,939, forward strand.
AAAACATGAGCTCTTTATAAAACACATTACCTGGTTTTCATAGCAATGTGTCAAATAGTTTCTCCAGTGTCTTATGAAAATTATTTGGTTTAGAGCTTATATATTTTTTTCAATAGTCTGTAAAAAGCATACAAAGGCTACAGACTACACTAGGGAAATTTTTATGATGAAGAGATCAAGGAAGATGACAAAGCTTGCCATGCAAAAAAATAAAAGGCACTATTAAAATCATAAGTGAATATTAAGAAATAGAGATTATTTCGGTCTAGTATCTCTAGATTTTAGTAGAAAATTGATCAACTGTTATGCAAAATTTTATTCTCCAGACACATTCAGTTTAACTGCTTGGACATGAATGCTGACAGAGGTAAAACGTGGGGTGTTGCTGTGTATACATGGCAGTCTGTAGACTGCAGTTTATTAAAATTGTTATGGACAAGCAAGTTGGGTGTTGCCAGAATTTACTTCCATCTTGAAGACTGGGATGAAGAGCAGATTAATGAAAAAGTTGGAATTAATTGCAAAGGTCATTGGGACAGAAGTCATGCAAAAATATATAGAAGAGCTAACTGTGAAAACGAAACTGAATTTTTATTTGGGAAAACCATAAAAAAAACCATCTAGAGAACTTTGAAAACATTTATGTTGAGAAGAAAAATAAACATATATGTGTTGTGGAATCTGTGATGAGTATGTCAAGATGCTACTTGAGCTCATAGTTTTATTATAATTTTGAGATCTCTACTGTCAAGTGGCCATGCTCACTGACTTTCATTTTGCCTACATATTTCATTATCAAATGTTAATACATAGAAGGAAAGTAAAAAAAAAACAAAAAACATTTCTAAAGGTTTTCTACGTGGTACACAGTGTGTTGAAAAGTACTGAGTGGTAGGTCTGTGTATGGGTAATTACAGTGACACTGAGTTTTAGGATTCTCTGACACTGCTGTTGAGGAAACCAAGGGAAAGGTTTGAGGAGTTCAAGAGAGTAAAGATGAAAAAAAAGAAAAGCTAAAGATCCTTGTAAAAAAGGAATAATGCACTGTCTAGTGGGAATAAACTTTTTGGTTTATTGTATAAACAAAAGTTTTGGACTTGAAACAGTAAGGAGGTTTGGTAGCAAGAGGTATGTTAGGTTGAGAACAAATAATGTCACACAAGGTAAAAAGAAGTGATCACTGAAGGAAATGGAGACACACACAACTCTTACTCCTGTGCTGTCTGTGTGCACATGCACACTCCCAGGGAAGAGGAGGGGAAAAGGTAATAGGACCCAGAATAAGCTGCTCCTTTTATTTTTTTCTCCTACACCTAAATGAATATGGAGCTGGGGCAGGGGCAAATAGCCCATATAACCCTTCTCCTCACTCTGCTTCTGGTCCAGCTTCTCCCAATTATTTTTCAAATAGATTATCTGATTTACAACATAATTATGCTCTCTAATTATTAATGTGCAGCACAGGAAAAAGACAATCACTTAGTATGGAAAAATTATGGTTTAGAATTGAGGGTTTGGATATGTGAACATGCTGTTGCAAGTTAGCAAGTTCCATGTATTGTCTGACTGCTGGTAACTGTCCATTAGTGTGCTTTAGATCATGAATTCAAAGTGATTTGACTTAGTCCTTTGACCAGCATTCATTTAACCAGCCTCTTTTTTCCCTTCTACAAATTTCAAGCCTCAAACCCAGCACACATCTGCATTTAGTGCCTTTAGCAAAGAGATTTAAAGCCTAAAAAATGTCATTATATACAAGAGGCATGCAGGGTGGCTGAGATAAAATAATTGGTAGCAACTTTTCTCCATTGGTAAGCAAAGGCCAACACAGCAGTTTAATACCCTAGAGCCCTTGGGCAGAACCCTGGAAAATACTCTGTTGTGAGCAATGTCTTTTGGTAGGCGAGTTGTATAAATGAACTCCTGAATGGTCTTGTCTTGGTGTAACTGTTGTGAGTGTAAACATATGTGAAAGGAGAGAAAGCAATAATATAAAAAACATAATGACTGGAATTTATTGCCATTTCTTCATTTAAAATGTTTCCACACGCTGAATGCTGCTTTCTTGCACAGTAAAGTGGATCGCAGGAAATGCATTATTGATTATGTTATTGTAAATCATTTGCAGGTGAGAGATATTTTGTATTATTACTTGTGCAGAGTCCAACACTCATGAGATAAAAAGGCCAAAGGGGAATTTCACTTGATGGAGCCCTGCACATCAGATACTCTTCTGTCGGGGGCTGCCAGTAGTGCAGCAGAAATGCCAGTATGAGAGGTATTAGGTAGAAAACACGGCAGCCTGGATTTCTGGAACTGAACAACATCAATCAGGTAATCATTTGTCTATGTACAGCGTCAGCTTTGTGGTGTTGAATGCAGATGACATGGCCTCTTTATGTGTGGGTATTGATCTTTTTCCCTTGACCTGTTTCACAGACTTAGTGCAAGAGAAGAGTCAAGCCTGCAAAAACAAGCACTGAAGATTTTCAGGTATGTGATGTCAAATGCCTGAATCACAAGACTATGGCTGTAACAGGAGTACTTCAGATGTTTGTGCTGCCTCTAGAATTCCCATCACCTTTAGCATTGCTCTGCATTATAAACAAGAGATTTTTATTAGTTTTTGAAATTATCTCTTCAATGTCTGCAAACACTGTATGATTCTCTCCTGTAAAAAGAAAAAGAAAAGAAAAAGTGGAACAAGAGGACAAGGACAACTGCGAGGAGTTATCCTCAGCTTATTCATTGTACATGCTTTTGTATCATTAAAAGGTCTATGATACAGCAACTGGCAGATTATGATTTCTCTTGGCTTCAAGCAGATAGTGCCAGGAAAGTGAACAGAGACGTGATATAGTGAGTCTAATTTATCATACTGTTTTTCCACCTATGAAACTTGAAACAGTGAAGTGTTTAGGTTGAAATACTGATCAAATTCACTGTTTCTAGAGGGTGGCTTTCAGGTTTAGTGGAATGGAGTGAGAGTGAAAGAGCTGTTAACCTGTCAGTAGCTGTTAAGCTGTTGGCATGCCAAACTCCTGGATAAAAAAAAACAAAAACCAAAGGCTTTTTCTGCACGTACAACACACACACTTTCTTCCAGAAAATTTTGGTTAAAAAAACTACAGTGGAATTGTAATTTGGACAGATATTCTGTAGTTATGAAGTTAGTCTAGTGATCTGAAATTCAAAATGTAGTTTTGTATTTTATTTTTTTTTTTAATTTGCCTTCACTTCCGAAACAAATCCCTTAGTTTCACTTTAAACAGGCCCATCGATGTCCTCCCACTGTTGCGCTGTGTGAGTGGTTCTCATTGTAGGGGTTGAAATGTTCTGCTGTAGTGAATGTTATGTGTGTGCTGGAAATTGCCATTGATTTCCTCCATGTATTTTTTTTTTTCAGAGTCCACAATTTATCACCCTAAAATATTCCACAGAAAATCACTGCTGAGTTTCACATTCATAATGGCTTTCTGTTTTTTCTGTTTTTTAAAGGAAGAACAGTAACTGTAAAAATATACTTTTGCATATTAAAAAATGCCTTTTTAAACATGTTTGTGCAACAAAGGAAATAACTGCAGAGAGTAATTTCAGACACCTCCGTTTCAGTGGAAATTGAAAAGCTGCTCAAAGGAGGTGAGGTGGTGATGGGGTGAGCATTTTGCAGTAGGAACACTGAAAAATGACACTGAAGCATCATGTTGAACATGCAGGGCCTAACTGAAACCTGCTGAGGTCAATTAAAATCTTGATATTAATTTTTATAGGTTTCAGATTAACCTCATCATTATTTTGTGGAATTGTATTGTGATGGACTTCTTTTTATCCTCAGGCTTACATTCTTCTGTCTTCACTCTTCTTGTTAAGTCTCCTAATAATGCTGATTTTAATTTAGTGCTCAAGTTCTATTCCTCCTTGTGAGAAATGCATTTCTAATAGAAATAGCTGAGAAACACTTACTTGAAGGTGGTGTTCTCATAGCCAAAATGTTCTTTTCAAAATGCCAGGTTTTGTCTGATGGAAGTATTTTATAGTTTGAATCTTAAGTTATTTAAATAAACATCCTTTATTAAATAAAATTGCAGAAGTGGTTGTTGTGATATTTTGTAAGTATTTACTTGAATTACCCATCTTGGTAGGCATTTTTTTCCATTTTCTGTCCACTATTGGTAGTAATCTTGAAAAACTATGGGTCTGTGCCTCTGGATGCCAGACTGTTTTAGGCAATGCATCTTAGAAAATACTAATTAAGTCTACCTGTGGCACATCATTGCAATGTGTTAAGTTTATCTTTGCTATACATAGGTACAGATTTAATATTACATCAAATGGCTGTAAGTACATTCCAACACTGGTGCAGCTGTATTCATAAAGCTACATGGACCCAGTAACTTGGGAAACATTTTATGTTTCCCCACAAATCCACAAAGTAATGAAACTTAGCAGTCTGAGGATAAGTTATGGGAATAGTTTTTTTCGTAATATATCTGGCAAGATAGCTCTCAGTCAAATGAATAAATCAAGACTCAAATTTCATGTGTAGCTGATGAAGAGTAGTGTGCCAAGAAGCAGGATTCTCACTGTGTCATCTCCCAGTCGATGCAGTCTGTATCCCTTGAACGCTAAGAAGAAAAACAGAGTGAAGCAATCACTCTCCTTAAAGCTCTGTCTATAGAGGTTGGTATTCATGTAGCAGAAAAAAATGTGTCAAAAGCACACTGTGGTACAGTGTTGTTAAACTTGGAGTACAGGGAGGTATGTGAAGGAAGCTGCAAACTGAAGGAAAACCTTTATATTAGCCTCTCCAGTAAGAAGTCTTCCCTTAAAGACAGGAATGTGTACAGGCCAACTGTCCCACAGTGTCATTTAAACAATTTTGAATAGCTAATTCAGAATGTTTGAAATAATGTCTCTGAGAATTGTCTGCTACTAGCATTGCAGTATTGTTCTACACAGTAATCGCCTGTTTAATCAGATTACAAAAGAAAGCATTGACTACCTTTCTACCTGTGTCCAGAGGAGTTTTTGTAACCCATTCTTATGTGCACCTTGTTCGTCATTCAGATTGTCGTGTTATTTTGTAACCATGGAGAAGCAGGGAGGGATGTCTGTTGGTCGAATTTAGATTTCTCCGGCTGAGTGCAAACCAATTTTTGAGAAAAATGAGAAAACATTTCTTAATGTAAACTGTACTGTCACTCCCTTATATCGTCAGGGCAAAATGGATTTCTTTCCAGATCATCTGAACTGTATAATTAGCATATTGTTAAAGCGTAGGTTTGCAAGTGCAAAATTGTATACATTTTTAGTGACTAAAGATAAATACAGTTACATCAAAGCAGCTGATAATTGGTCAAATAATAAAAGTTAATTTGGGGTAGATTTGTGGCATTTTCTAATAACTTCACCACCATTTTGTCTTAAAATTACTCTTTACACAATTTCGTTTTTAAATCTACCTGTGTTTTGAATAGGAGTGATTGAAGGGAAATGTGAATAACCATTGCTCCTAAAATGTTGCAGCCCTTCCAAATGGGATGAGCCATTTTTGGAAAAGGACAACATTTTGAGTCAATCATTGACTACAGACATACTGTATGTGATTGTGGTGCTGTGCTCCCTTTTAACTTAATGAAGAATCTCTTTAACATTACTTTCTTACTCATATTCTCCTAATGTTTTGGTTTACAAATTTGACATAAATCATCTGATAATCACAGTTTGCTTTCCTTTGAATTGTTTGTAAGCTTTAGACTTCAGAATTATCTGTATCCTGTACTACTCAATAACATTTAAAAAATCCAATATGGTTGCTTGTTTTAATTCATTTATCTTGCCTGTGTATTTAGAGGATATATAAAATGTAACTTCTCCAGCATGTCAGAAAAAGTTATTGCACTCTTGGGTTCATGAATTCAAGAAACGTGACATAATAGACTGGCAAATATGGCCTTGTGTCTTCTGATGATGATCCAAATCCACAGACTTATCTTGATCTGCCTATATTGTTAACAACATGGGATGTCACGCAACAAATTTTTCATTTTAACTGTTCTTTATATACAGTGCAGCATGGAATTTACTTTTTATTGCCTTTTGGAGGGAAGTATCATACCTCTCGGTGAAATAATGGTTTTGTCAGAGACTGGTATCTTTATTGTGTAGTGCTTTTAAATTCTACACTATTTATACCAAGCTCCCTTGACGTAGGACAGGTGAGATGTGATACCTCTGTTTTTCCATGAGAATACTTAAAGCTTTCTGGATGTAGAAGTGTATTGTTGATATGATAACTGTGAGATCTGTGTTGTAGGTTTCAGATAGAATTATTTTGTTCTTTCAAGTGCTCGGTGAATGTGCAAAATGTAAACAGTTACTGGAAATGACTGACAAACCTAAAGCTTCTTCTCACAATCTTCATATTGATTTGCGTACCGTAATTATACTTGTTATAAAGTGTAGACATTGATTTGCTGTTGAAGGTTTTATTACATTTGTTCATGACAGGAAGAAACAGGTAATTTTATTGCATGCACTGCCAGTATTTGGTTGTCAGGAGGTGTCTAAACAGATGATTGTGAAAAAGTTGAAGAATGATGCATGATTGTAAAACTCTTGGAATCAAAGAAGGATCTAAAAATAGGTGACACATTTCTCCTGGAATGACACTAAAGAGTGCGCTGCCACACAAATTGAAATAATTTAAATTGGTCTAAATATTTCTAGCAAGATGGCAATAAATTAGAAAAGGAGTTCTCTATATGCTTCAGTGGCAGGTAAGAAGGGTATTATGGAGTGAATGCTTTGCTTTCTTCTGTTACGCGTAATATTTTGCAACAATACAACTCAGAATTTCAAAGGGTATCATTTGCTATTTGTGAGTATACCTAAGAGATGAAAAGCTGTATGTAAACGAAAATTCTTCTACCTACATAAATTCTTTTATCATAATTATTTCAAGAGTAAAACTACGCAATGGTTGAATTTAGATACATTAAAAAACAAATGAATTCAATGACCTCAAACTTCAAATACTATATATATGAAAGTAGTCCTCCGTCTCTTTCTCTCTGGCTGTCTTTTCACTATATTCAGAGGATACAGGGACTGAACTTCGTTCAACTGTTCTAAAAATGGTACAGAGTATGTATCATTAACATAATCAAAGCCCGTTTGCGAGCCTACTTGCCAGAGACAAAAGAGATGCAGTGTATTTGAAAAGGGCATTCCTTTCAGAATGCCAAGGTATTATATTTTTGCTGTGTGTATTACAGGATCACCTAGAAGCTGTTGGTTTCTATTGACACAGAGTTCCTTTTGTCCTAGATACTATACTTTAGAGACAAATTAAAATGTGTGTATGTATTTTCTGTTTCTCTTGCTCTCTCTCTGTGTCTATCTATAATGTATGTCTGTATCTTTTACATTTTTTGTATGTATGTCTATACATATAAGACAATTGCAGTCCCTACTCTGGATGCCTTGCTGTCTAATAGGGCAGGTTGATGAAAGGTGAGAGAAAGGAAGTATTATTACTTCCAGAGTTTCAAAGAGTTTATAAGTGCTTTTATATGTCCCATAGAAGATAGGTTTAGACCCAATTCACCAAGACCAGATCTTTCAAGATTATGACTAAAACATTTGTTGCAAGACTGATCTTGTCTCAAATGCAAGTGTACCTCATGAACTCGGTAGTTTCTTGGAACTGTTTATGCATGAGGAAGTACTATATGGGAGCTAGCAAAGGTTCAGGTTCCCGGTTTATAGGGGTTTCTTTGGTACTGCCTTCTGAATAGCTGGCTGCTCTTATTTTAGAAGGCAATTTCCAGTACATTTAATCGGTTGCCAAAAGGAGAGAGATGCATACAGAAAGTACTGAAACATACTGTGGCCGTATTTGGCACAGTGCAAGACTTTTAAAGCTGTGTACGTTTATTTATACATATGTTCTTATATATGTGTAAGTTAAGGTGCTAATGGTACAACAGCCACAGATGAGATTTAGTTTTCTATGAAATTATCATATTATCATATTGATTTAGAGTACTAGCATATTTGTACTTGCTTACAAAAAATGTGAAAAAATATAAAACTTGTATGCAGATTAGTATAACATTTTTCTCCAAACATTATTAATACTTTCTTCTTAATTCACTTTAAGTCAGTATGAAATTCATGAATGTGGAATTTCCTTTTATTTCATTATGACCTTAATGCTTCTACTGTAATTTGAAAGCCCCTCCCCAACTTTCCTGTAGCCCCATCAGGTACTGGAAGGCTGCTATAAGGTCTCCGTAGAGCCTTCTCTTCTGCAGGCTAAATAACCCCAACTCTTTCAGCCTTCCTTCATAGGAGAGGTCCTCCAGCCCTCTGAACTAGGGCATTTGAAAAAAAAAAAAAAAAGAACACAAACCAAACCAAAATATTTTCCTACATTTTATTAAACTTCTACTCATGATAAAAACTTTGGACTTCTAATTTCCAGATGAGAACTGCTCCCTGGCTGTTACTTCTTCATCACTTAACTTTGGCATGCTGTAACATATTCCTTATGGACATCTGCTCTCACACCTGGATATTGGTGCTGTTGTATTAGTAGCTCTTGTGACTCCAGGAGAGGTGGTGCAAAGTTAGCAGCAGGTCACTGAGGAGGTTCTGTTTGTGGACTGGAAAATAAGATCCTTTGTATTATCTGTTGACTGGATAAAGTGTAGAGTTTACAGAGGTGTGAGGAAAACAAATGATCGTAAACCTGTGGAGTAATACAGATGCTAGTAAAACAGCTATTGCTAAGTCTTCCCAGTGTGGTGGGGATGTCCACGCTAAGTCATAAAGAGTTTTTTGGTAGAATAAATTCATCTTGTTTAGAGTATTGTGCTTCTGTGATGAGTACAGTATCTGGTGACTGAGAGGAGATACAGATGTCTGTGAAAAAACTGTCAGCTTCTGACTTGCATCTGATGAGGGCAGGAAACAACTTTTGAGCATTTGAAGGCGCAGATTAGACCTTGCTGGCAGATGGTTTGTGATCAATAGAAGGCAGAAAGCTAGAAACCAGTTGTGTGAAGGAAAGCATGTACGCCTTGCTCCTCTTGTTTTTCTGACATTTACTTCTGGACATTGTTGGAGAGAGTCACTGGGAACTTGGGTAGGACTCAGCACTTGCCGGTGAGGAGGAACAGAGAGGCCACAGAAGTTAACAGGAAGAGGTAGATGAACTGGACAAGGAAGTAGTGTCCAGGGAACAGGAGAAAGGATAGAAAGCTGACTGCTATACTGAGGTCCTGGAATCTGCAAAAGAGTGGTCCAAGGCTTAAGGAGGGCTGCATGGAGGTTCATACTTTTTCTAGTGTTGGCGGGCTTGATTTTGAAACTGCTGACTACACCCTGGATTTGTAAAAGTAGGAATTTTTTGTCTAGATTTTTTTATCCTCTAAAGTTAATGCATTCTATGTCTTGTTAAGGTGCCTTGTTAACTGAGTTGAAAACGTGGGGAAAAATAAACCTGGTAGAGTAAAACTGCTCTTCTCCAAGACTCCTTCTACTACAAATTGTCTGTGCCTATCAGAAAGGATTTGTTAAGTTGGAAAGTATCTATGTACATCAAAATAATAGTCATAGCTAAAATAGATTGTCTCTTTGTATTGATGCATGAGGTGTTTTTTTTTATTGGGGAGGGAGAGAAAGAGCAGATTTTTTGAGGGAGTTTTTATATTTAAGTTTGTAAACTGCTGATTTTTTTAGCAAGTGGATGAAGATGTGCAGCTGTGTCAATATGATGTATATACTTAAATTATTTACTCTATATACTTAACGCTCAATAACAGGCTATACTACTTACATTCTTACAGTACATCACCATTGAAGGGTAATAGGAAGCTGTTATAAATTGACATTAGTATTTTTAAGTATCATACTATAGAGTCAGTTTTAATGCTTCCAATACAATATAATTCTGTAGCCCAGATATATTCCAAGTTTTAATTCTTTTGATCTCTGCTGACACAGCTTGTTTAATGGCTGTGCCTTGCCAGAAATACTTTCCTACGTCTTCAAATAATGTTTCTTGTATGTATTGTGTGAAGTTTTCAGAAGCAGTGATTGTAGCTGTTAGAGAAAGTGAGGGCTTCTGTTGCAAGCACTGACTCACTGACACCCTGAGATTCTTAATTAGGCTGAAATTTCCATTAAGAACATAGAGCATGTGGGCTTGTTCTCAGTCATTATTTACAGAGGTAAAGTCTAGATGGGAAGAGTCCATCTTGGGAGCTCCTTCTCCCTGCAAAACACTCTCTACATCCTCTGGCCACGGAACAGGCCCCATGTGCCAGCTGTGGCTGTTCCCTGGGCTCCCCAGTTGCTGCTCCTGTCCAAGCAGCAACAGGGTGTTCAAAGCGTGCCCTTGTAAAGAGGAAGACAGTAAGGCAAGACAATTTGGGGTGTGATTTACACATATGGCGCCACTCAGACTTAATCATGAAGGTCAAGATCATTCCTGTACAGAAGGCAGCCACAAGACCAGTATTCTACTTAAGACTTTTTTAAGCCTCAGAGTAGGATTTAGGTAGTGCACTGGACTTGTGCTCGATCTATGTTCAGGGGTTTATTTCACTCAAAGTTACAAGTCTGCCTTATAAATGGGCATAATTTCTCTTAATATCAGCTTCAAAGTCTCAGCTATGATAAGATGTAGCTGCACGTGAAAGCAGTGTGGTAGTCCAGACTGAGGCCCTGAAGGAGCGAGTGAAGGTACTCTGGTCCATGTCCAAAACCAGCAGTCAGTTCCTGCCTGGCAACAGTGTTAAAAAGCTGTGTTGATCATTGCTGGTACTTGATTGCAGAAGATGCAGATAAGCACATAACTCATGAGTGCTGGAGCAGTGCAGAGCCATGTGTCTGTTATGCATGGCCATCCTCAGCAAGTGCAAAGAAATAATTAATTTGAATCTTGATATCGTACATTATAGTTCTACTACATTTATCTCTATTTATAATATTGTTACTTTTCATCTAAATTATAATTATAATGGATGGAACTATATATTTCATGCATGCAGTGGAGCATGGCATTCAATCTTCCTTTGTCCCAGTCCCCCTCTTGCCTTCCTAATCTCAACAGTAACTAGATCTTCTGGATGGGCACACTAAATACTGATAAATTTGAGCTTTTGCTGAGCTTTTTTGTTTTTTCTTGGTACTTTCCTTCTTTCAGAAATTTGTTGTGAACATTAAAAGGAAATAGAGAAATCAGTTAAAGCATCTGCTTCTTTTGCAAGACATTTGAGCAGTTTGGCTCACATACTGTGAGCTAAAAATCAGCATCTAAGCAGTGGTTTCATAGCTCTGAGCATGCATATCTGATAGAAGGCAAACAACTTCATCTGCTGTTACACAAATGAGAGATGAAAATAGATCCTTCTATCTCTAAGCCTAAGTACTGTAAACTGAGAAGACACCACAGATACAGTCACAGATGATCTCACTGCTCTTGCTTTTAGAATTAAAAAGAATACTTTCCAAAACATTTTTGTTCACTTAATACATTTCATGGCATTAGGATTAATAGAGCAGTCTTCATATGAAGTTAACTTCAATACTTTCTGCATTCACTAACAATGCAGGCTACCTTGATGTTTTTCACCTTTTCCAATTAAAAAAGAAAGCCAACAATATTGGGTAAACATACAGATGTCTATTAATTATTTTATTTAAGTATCATATATATTTATGCAAATAACATCGCAGGCTACCTTGATGTTTTTCACCTTTTCCAATTAAAAAAGAAAGCCAACAATATTGGGTAAACATACAGATGTCTATTAATTATTTTATTTAAGTATCATATATATTTATGCAAATAACATCGTAAAAAAGAAAATGTTAGCATCTTTCAGCTAAAAGGATTTCAGAAAGTCCTAGAGAAAGATTGGTGTAGGTGCTGGTGAAAAGTTTAATTTTCTCCCCACAGAATAGCATCTATCTTAGAGAAGACTTCAGTCTGAGCTACACAAGCTGTATTTTCAGTGGTGCTCACTTTCTATTGCTTTCTGTGCCATGCTCCATATACTTCTAACTGTACTTGAGCTATATGAAGCAATGACAAAAAAGACAGACTCAGGACTGAAATGTCTTTGTATATATCGGGGGAGAATCTGCACACAAAGGGACATTTATCAGGGGTGACTGTTCCTCTGCTGAGGAAAGGAGCATACCCAAGAGTCCAGAAACAGATGATGATCTTATCAAGAAAACCCCCCTCAGTAATATCATCAGCCTGCTCTTGCCAAGTCTGGCATTTCTGTATCGTGTGTATTTGTGATGGAGAGAGAGGGAGGAAAGCTGTGCAAGCTACATGTAGCTGGGATAAAGTACCTACTCAACCCACTGTGTCTGCACAGTGTTATAATAAAATTGTTAATAATTTTTGCCAGTATGGAGTGTCCATGTGAGAATGGAGTTTACAGTATTCCTCTCACAGAAAACTGCAGGGAGGGCTCTTCAGCTGCACTGGTTGCCTTTTGGGACTTTTTTCGATATTTTTGCAAATGTTTCTACTCCAGTTTTATATCAACGCATACAAAGAGTAACAAACATCTTGAACTCTGAATCCAAATATGAAGATGGAAAAATGCTGAGAAAGATTAAAGGAATATTTCTTTGATTCTTGTATGAGATTTAGACTTTGAAAACAGAGGTGCAAATTGCTCTTAAAGTGAGTAGACGGAAAACTACAGATAGTTCCTTCTAATTTCATAACAGGATCAGGATTTTGCCATGGTAGATGGATTTATTTTACTTCTGTCTGTCGACTAAATGCTGATAGAACAGAGTATTTTTCATGTTATATGGAACTTGGCTGTGAAGCTAGTGAACAAATCTTTGGCATTTCTTAGCGTATCTTGAGTAAATATATATTTTCTTTCTACTTCCATCTCCTTCATTTTTTTGTTTTGAACAGGTTTATGTAAGTTCAACAAAGCTGTCCAAATACAGGAAAAGTCTATATACAGCTGTATAAGACTCTGTTCTACTAAAAAGCTAATCAAACTGTAGTAGCAGTGTTCGTTATGTGCTCCTTCCTTTCTGACTTCCAGGAAACGACAGTACTTTTTGTAATAGTTCAGCTTAAGCCTTAAAAATTATTTTGATGTTATACTTGATGGACAATTATTACGTGGTTTTCCATGAGCTGTATCTTTAGCAGGTACTCAATTTACGTGTTAATTGTCAGTGTATACAATTATTTTGAAAATGTGGTCTCTGAAAACTGTGCTTGTGTTGCGAGACATAGTGCAGCTTCATGTTGGTGAAGTTAGCTCTGCAATATGGTTTGGAATCTGGAGCAGCATATGTTCCTATACCTAAGGTCACATTGAGCAGGCTGGAGTACTGTGTCAGTGTAGTGGCCATAGCTGGAGCCTGGTGTAAACTAAGTAGTAATGCAACTTTTTATCCTAAAAGCTTTATAGCCTACATGATGATCAGGCTGCTTCGAGGTAGAGAATGGGTCTGAACAGATGTCAGGTGGAAACCACATCCCTGGGTACAGTGTAGACCCACTGTAAGTGTTCGGTTCAGCCAGGATTCAGCTGAGCAATGATGTAATAGAATAAGTGTACTTTATTTTGGGGGTTTAGCTTATGAATTAAGCACTATAATGACACACATGCCTTGGCTAGAAGAAGATAATAGATTTTACATTCTGTTTCTAAATGTGAATTCAGGTGCTTCTTATGTTTTAGGCCTGGAAATGTGTGTCTTCTCTCCCTCCAGCATGGTTTCTGCATCCCTTATTTCCTTGAATGTCTTCTGTTCCCATTTTTCCAGGCTGTGTCTTTGTCTTCTGTGTCTTTGTCTTTTGATCAGACCCAACTTGGGTCTTCAAATGGTTCCTTCCCTGGACTCCCTTTCTCCCTTTCTCTTACCTTGTTTTTTAAAATTTATTTTTCCCTCCTCCTTCTGTGGTCTTTTATTCTGAAAACCTTTGCCTAGTCTTTCCCTATCCTCCCTTTCAGAATATTCTTTCCTTCCCTTTGTTGTCTGTTTTAGGACAGCACTGTTGCAGATAAGGGTAGCACCTGCACTCTCTGCCATTTGCAGTACTAGCAGCAGGTAGGAGAGATAACGAAACTGCCTCTGACTTTCGGGGCTCTAAAGAAAAGGTAGGGAGCAGCAAGATTTTTGTTACAGAAAATGGAGAAGCCTTTTCATTTGTCATCCTTACCTAGAGTGTACAGCTGCCCTGTGGGAGCATTGGCAAGATGGGGCAATGTTAGGCAGCTCATTTATGGAATGAAGCAGCACGTGGCAGCTTCTCCTGCATTGTGTTTGCTATCTAGACCTGCTTCTGAGCGTAGGCAAAGGGGAGCAGTAGCTTAGAGCAATAACTGCCTGTGAGTTATCCTTGTGTCTACTTCCCCCATGGCTGCTGCGCTAAGTGGTCTGGTTGACCCTACTCCTTAAGAGGGATGGGACAAGAGAGGAGCAGGGTTGGGGGGAAGACTACAGTGTGAAGTTGTCTTATGTGTGTATGGGTCTTTCTAGTAAGATAACTACAGTTCTTGTATCCCACAGCAGACTTGCATTGCTGCAAAACACACTGTACCCGTACACCCCCTAGATCTCACTCCAGAGTCAGTGCACTGCAGAGCAGATGGAGTGCTCTCCTTTGTGGAGAAATGTTAGAATTGGGTAACATGATGTATTAAATCCCTGACAGACAAACATAGTAATGGGAAATGGTTGGCCATTTTCAGATTTTTTTTTTTCTATAAGGGTGGTGGAACGGGCTGCACAGAGAGGTGGTAGATGCCCCATCCTTAGAAACATTCAAGGTCAGGTTGGATGAGGCTCTGAGCAGCCTGACCCAGTAGAAGATGCCTCTGCTTACTGCAGGGGGGTTTGACTAGACTGCTTTTAGAGATCCCTTCTAACCCCAACTATTCTATGATTCTATGATTCAGCGATTCTATGAATTGTCTGTTACCAAACATCTTTCCACAATAGCAGTGGCAACCATCCAGTCAGTGCTGGAAGGGGATGCAGTATTCATTCATTCATCATGAAGTGCCATGGCTTAGCAAATTTTGGGTTACTGCACCAGACTCTTACTTACTTGTTTCAGAGTTTTGGGCTACTGAATGAGTTCTGTAGAAAGGGAATATTTTTGTTGCCACCTCCATTATGTTATCTCTTCCAGTGCAATTACAAGTTAATTCAGAGCTCTTTGTGTTAGGCTAATAGCTTCTGATTCACTGCTGTCAGCCAGTACCTCTTTGTGCACTTTTCATACTGCTTACCAGTCCCCCTACCACTTGCCTATGAAGAACATTTTTTTTTTTTTCCCTGAGTAGAGGCTCATCATAGGCAAATCATTAATGGAACATCAAAAAGATCCCATTTGTTAGAGTTGCATATGGCTAAGATCAAAATTATCAAAAGTCTTTTTTTTTTTCCCCATATGCTTATCCATACAATAAATGTAGTTGTCAGCAGGATAAGTTCACGCGTCGGATAAGGTCACAATTTCATTTAGTGACAACTTCCAACAGCGTGAACTTACAAGGTTCGATTTATTAAAGAGTCAGAAAGGATAAGATCACTGCGTGGCCAGCCTGATTTATCAGGTTTTGACTGGAGTGCTTGAATAGAGAATGTCGTATTTCAAGTTTATGTTCAAAACTGTACTTTAGTGTGTGTTATGTCTCAGAGGCTTGAAATTGAGGGAGGAGAATTTAGAGGAGGTACCTCAATAATGCAGTTTATGTCTGCCAAGCAAGTGTATGAGTAATATTGGAGCTATCTTGTTAAGAACCACAGAAGTGGAAATGGGATATTTCTATGCTGTCAGTGAACTACTGTGTGCAAACATACACATATTAGTTTGTTATAATGGAGGTAATCACCTGTCAAATATTAATTGCAGATTCTTCCTGTGCATACAAGACAGTGGGCTGATTCTTGGGCTCTGGGCTGGGCAGTGCTTAAGAACTTGTGAGAGTGTTTTTAACTTGCTTGCTCTGACTTCAAAGCAGTCCTTGTTTGAAACTACAACATACTCAATTTCCTTGCCATGCAAAAATATTCATTAGAGAGCCAGGTGGCACTGGAAATATGCAAAGGAGACATTTGGTAGTGGAAACTGGTAGAGCCCCATGATGTCAAATAATAATTATAGCAGAGGGAGAACTTACTCAATCTTTTCAACTGACTCCACTTAGAAAGCTATTCCTAATTAAAAAAAACAAACAAACACACAAACCTCAAAAAACCCCAAATTACTGCCAAAAGCTATTAATGACTTACTTAGAAATATTAAACATTTATAAATCTGGAAACACTTATTTTGAATGAAGTAGCTCACTTTAGCACTGTTCATCATTCACCTTCAGATACACATTCCTCTGTTTCTTATTCCAGAGAGTGGGTAGATAATAGAAATCCAGTATTTTGTACCATGTCTGGTTGAATGTGGTCAAAACCTGCTAAGGGCCAAAGCTGTTGTTGTGTTTCTGTGTACATTACACCTTTTGTGGAGACTTTTAAATTGTTCTGATTTTGCTGTAAAAGAAGTCAAAGCTGAACTGACCTCTCTACCTTCTGTTTTATACAAGCCCTGAGTGGCATCCCTGAAACAATATGTATATGTAAGAAAATAATCCTAAATTGAGTCCTTTCGTTCTAGTTTTGTATCCACCAAGGTGGCCTAGTATCTTAAAAGCCATGGGATGTTTTGTAGCTGTACTAGTGAGCCATGACTTGAGGCTTCTTTTACAGTGCAGCTATCATAAGTCTTTGAGTAATCACAGACTTTAAAAGTATTCTACATCAACAAGATAAGAGAAACAGCCCACAGCACTAACAGCATTATCTTTTACCAAAATTGATTAGCCCATACCATGTGTCTCAAATATTTTGTATAAACTTACTCAGCAAGCTGGAAATAAATGTGTTGCTGAAGAACAAGCTGAAAAAAAATACTTGCTCTGTAGCAAGAAAAAGGGAAGTAAATATCACAAAATGGAATGTCTCTTAATTAATTTTTTTACCAAATTTGCAAAAACTAAAAGCAGTGCATCACTTCTTTATTTCTTAGTGCAGCTTCTGTTATGCTTCTCGCTGTTCTTTTCAATCAAATGGTTGGTGAGTCTAGGAGGAAAGCAGCAAAATACGACTGCTTCTTGACTTTGCCATAGGAATGAAGAAGTGTATCACATGCTTTATCCCAGCGGTGCAAATGAATTCTATACATTAGAATTTTCTGTTACGTGAAGAAACATAATGTTCAGTATTGAGGTGGTCTGTTGCAATTGCTGATCACTAGAAACTCCCAACAGTGTTTGGCACAGAATTTTCTGCTTCCTTGGGGCTGGAGCACAGATTAAAGGAAACTGCAGCAGTTTTTCATCCTTTCTTTCCTTTTCTTCCCACTCATTGGGATCTCCACGGACAAGCACCTGTGAAGAGTCAGAAACAGCCGAGTCTTTACACTTCTTACTGCAAGTGGTGATACGGCAATGAAATCTCTGCTCCTATTCCTTCTCCTGATGTAATCTGGGGAGATGCTGAGCAGTTGTGCAGGGGATGGCAGCTGTAGAGAGCACTCCTCACTTATGTCTGAACTTCTTCTGAGGCTGAAACGGAAAATCTTGCCTTGCTGACAGATTTTTCAAACTCTGTTAATGAAGAGTCACAGGGTGAAGTTCTCTTTTTCCAGCAAACTCCCTTGAGGTCACGTGTTGGTTGGGGCCACAGGTGTGGTACCACCATCCTCATGGGAAGCCAGCCATGAGCAGGGGACAAGCCCGTTCTCGTCAATGGCATACTGGGCCTAGCCCATCTGTTGCTGCAATTTTTATACCATTCACCAAATAGGAAATTTCAGAGGAGCAAAAGGTTGTAAAGGAATGCAGAAGAGTTGCAGGCTCCTTACTCTGGGGTCAGGAGAATTTAGGAGAGGATTTTTAATAGTGACATTTGTAATCGTTCTTCTACAAACCCTTGTACCAGTCCCTGGCCTTCCTGCTTAGGGCAGACAAAGGAACATATACAGGGATTTTACAGAAGATGCAGGCTCTGGTAGGGGAAAAAAAAATAATAAAAAAAAAAAATATATGTGTGTGTGTATAATATATATATCTTAGCGGGTGCTTTCAGAGCCTGATGTACAGTGTTTTTTTAGCTTACAACTTTCTTAATTTTTTCCCCTAAACCAACAAAGATTTTCAGTGAAAAGAAGCCTTTGCCAGGGATCAAATTGTAAAGTGCTGCACCTTGTACAAGCATAGCCAGAATGTCTGTGTTTGCTGAAACACAAGAGCAGATTATCCTTCCCAACTCTTAACATTCACCCATAGTGTTAAGAAGGCTCCTGATCATGGTGACCAGAGAGAAATGTATCTTTTGGGGAGAACTGTTATCAAGGGAAACAGGAGGGTTATGCAGCAAAATGTTTTGTAACTCTGTCTGCAATCTACTGCTCTGTCCTAGTGTTCTGAGTGAAAGGGAAATTACAGCAGCTACAGTACAATGCACCGTGATGTTACCCCATCTGTAAGTACCTCTCTGTGTGTTCGTACATATTGACATGTATTGCCCAAATTACAATTTGGGACTGTAACAAGAGAAAAAAAAAGAGATAAAGAATCCATATTATTTAATTATCAACTGGAAGAAAAAAATACAGTTTTGGAAAACAATTTCTTGTTTTTATATTTACCTCAGACTTCAACTACTTACCAGATATAAGGGTCATGCTATCAGTTTTATTTAAAATATAAAGTGTAACGATGTGTACCTTAAAACTTAGGTAGGTTTTTGGATATCACTGGATGATCTGCCCTATGTTTGTCGTTCTTAATCCATTAAAAGACAGACCTGCTTGTAAATCCACAGGTACAGATAAGGAGTCACTGTTTGACTGTGTCTGAACCCTTTTCAAATGAAAAATGTCAGTGGCAGAAAGGGAGGCTGAATTATTTTTTAAAAGGGTTTTCAAAGATTCTCATGATTCCTCTGGTATCAGTTAAATGTGACACGTCCATAGACATAGCTGTTTTTTAGTGTGTAAAAGCAAGCAAATGCTGCAGTTTTCATCTCTATGGAGAGAAAAAAATGCTGCAATGTGCCTGTGATCAACATGTTACCTTGCAATGCCAGAAAGAGTTCTCTCTTCCATAATTAACATATATAGAGATTTGTTTAAACTCAATACAACTTGTAAGAATGTGACTGTGAGAGGGAGAAAATGCCTTTTTTTTTTTTCTGTTTGGATGCTTGTATATCACGTGTAAATTAGATATGATTAATCCATAAGCTTTCCTGCTCACATACTGCCT
Source organism: Hemiprocne comata (assembly GCA_020745705.1). NCBI lineage: Eukaryota > Metazoa > Chordata > Aves > Apodiformes > Apodidae > Hemiprocne > Hemiprocne comata. The sequence goes on from CM036587.1 coordinate 144,850,279, forward strand.
TTTAAAATGTCATAACGCTGTCACGATGAGGCCTTGCCTGCATACACAGACACTTTTGTAAACTGATACAGCTCTATTTCCTAGATTTGTTCCAGTTTACAGGAAGGATCTGATGCACAATTTTACGTGGAGTAGTTTTGTAATCTGCAACACTCAGAGGTGAAATTTAGATTTCTGTGCTTGAAAATGGAAGCTGGAGCCAAGTCTTCTCTTTGGAAAATGGTCAAGATTAACCCCTGTGGACAAGGAAAATAATCTCAGCCTGACTGTAACATAAATCCAGGCATCCATGGGAATGGTTAGCTCAGGGAAGTCTGTGCAGACTGCCTGTAAGCCAGGAGAAGTTACTCACTTCCTCCAGCCCAAGGTTCATTTCACAACAACTGCCAGTTCTAAATCTGGGACAAGTTGACTTCTTGCACAGTTGGAATTCACCCTGTTTGTGGAAAAGCATCATCCTGATTTGGGGTAGAGTTGTTGAGGAGGGGTGTGCTGATGGAAAAGGCAGAATTGCTGTTGCATCTGGTTGATACGGAAAGGGAGGGAAGGGCTTTAGCAGTCAGGGAAAAAAAGATTATGAGAAGTTATGGCCACATACAACAAAGTCAAGGTGAGCTCTGTCACTTGTGAGAACAAGAACAGGTTTTCTGCCTATATTCAGGATGGCCAAAGCTTGGAAGTGCAACAAGAAAAGCACAGAGAAGTCTCTTCTTGCTTCGTTTTATCCCCCTAAAAATTTGAAACCAGAATTTATTTGAATTGTTTTAGAAGAGAATGTCAGAAATTTTGTATCTAAGCACAACTCTTGCTACATTTTTTAAACTGAAATATTTCTTCATAGAAAAATAGGCTTATTGAAGAGACTGCCCTCAAAGAAAAATTGTGCAAAGTAGTTGTTTAATTCTGAACTGTAGTGAAAAAAGTATTGTGGAGAAAGGTGGCAACAGAATTTTGTTTTTTCCTCATGTATTATGCTTTCTCTTTTCACTGGGAAATCCCAGAAAGGTGAAAGTAAGCTAAAGTAACAATTTCACTGTTAAGGTTAATTTTGAACTCCTTACTTTCAAAAATAAAATTTGCTTTCAAAAATGCACTATACCCTCCCCCCATTGCTTTCACATATTTTATGTTAAAACCTTAAGCTAACAATTTGAATTATTATGCGTCTAATTCTGAAATGTTGCTGCCTGTAAAACCTCACCTGATTTAAAATCCTTGTATTTTTAATCACAGTAAATGTTTTTAAAAGTTTCTACGAAGTTAGTAGAATTGTTTTGGTTTTATATCTCTATAAATTGTCTCTAAAATTTTTAGTAGCTGAAGGCTTCAGAAAGTGGTCTTACGACAGCAAAATGCACCAAGAAGGGTAATGCGCCAGCTGTGGATGCTATTGCACTCCATTCCTTTCTTCATCTCCTCCCTCCTCGGGATTTCTGAAGAACTTTTATGAAACCACTATTCTGAATAAAAATACCTTCAAACTCGAATGCCTGTGAAAAGGTGCAAGAAAGGAAGGGGACTTTCTAAATCAAATTTGAATATAATTATAAGGGGAAAAGGTTTGTTTTTCTTTTGCAGGATGACAAGATCAGTTGTTTTTCAGAGAAGCATAATTAATTCTCATTATATAGGTCCTCAGAACATTGTGTGTATAAAGCCAACACAAAGGCAGAGGTGGTCGTTGTCAAGGCACAAGTGAAAGTACTCTCAACACTGCTTGTTTCCTTTGTTTGCAGGAGAGTTGGAGGTGGTCCAGAAAGACGGGGAGCGCAAGATTCAGAGCCGGCAGCAGCTTCCGGTTGGAACAACATGGGGGCCCTTTGCTGGGAAGATGGATCTGAATAATAACACCTTGGTATGTAGATGCTCCAAGACACTTTGCTTTGTTATATTATGTGTCGTTCTTTAGGGAATAGCCTGAACTACTCCTCAGGCTGAGCATTTGGAAACAGGAATTGTTGGCTTTCATGGACAGTGGTACTTGGCTCTTTTCCAATTAGTTCACCTATGGCAACCATCCACATGAACTTAGTTGCAGCACAGGTCAATAGTATTAAACTTGTTGTTTTACAGAAAGGAAATATCACTTCCTTGTTTACTGAACCAAGCTGTTGTATTTTAGTAGTATCTGATTTTGTGGTGGGTTTTTATATTTTTCATAGCATTATTATTTTCATAGTATTATTATTTTCATGACATTTATAATAATGGATGGTATAGAAAATGAATACCTACCTTTTTTTTAGGATAAAATTTATTAAATTTGTGTTAATGTTACTGAGCATAACATGATATTCCATTAGATTAAAATTATTCTGTAAGATATCAAAAGGCACCTGTCATATGATATATTCTCAATTAGTCTTCTCTATTCTGATTGCAGAAAGTATGTGGGTCATGTTACTTTTAAGTAATGTTTTGCTGATCTTCGTTCAGCATGGTGAAAATAATTTCATACCTAGGTCTTAATTTCATTTTTGTTTGTATTGGTTTTAAGTCTGGGCTTCAATATTATTTGTATATAGTTCAGATTAATTTTCCGAGAATATCTGGAAAGGTGACCCCACATTGAAAAAAGCAACAAATATCTCTTGAAGAATGGTTTTAGAAAATCTTGGAACATGCATTGCCCTGTGGCATACTTCTGAAGAACCATTATGTTCAGCTGGATCACTGCTTGCTATTACAGACTTTGCATGAATGTATTAGCATAAAGACCTGTGGAGCTGTTTCACACAAGTGCATTACATACATCTGGGGAAGATACAGCTGTGTTTTAAAAGGAGAAGCTGAGCTTCTCAGTGTTGAGGCTGTTGTCCTGCCCTTGAAGGACCTGAAGAAGGTGGGGCATGCTGAGTTCCTGAAGTGCCATCTGAGGGAGCATGAGAGAGGGGTTATGTGGACATGGGGGAAAGGGAAAACTAAAATCCTTTAGCTTCTCCCTGGACAACCTATGCCTGTATTGGAGTTGTCTTTCTAAGGGCTTGCTAGATAGTATGCATGTTATTTTCTGTAAATATGCATATTAAAGTTTTAGTGAAGTGTCACTCTGTTATGAGTACCTAATAGCCATTTAAGATCTTGATATTTTGTATATTCTAGCATAATTTATTAATCAAAAAGTGCTAACAAGGTGTTACAGCAAGTGGCATGAAAACAAAGTTTCCTACAGTTCAGTATTCTCAACCCAATCAGATTTCCCTTTCATGCACCTGAATAAAGGATGGATTTTTAAAAGTACTGGACACTCAAAGCGTCTAATTGTTAGAAAAGGGAAACTGGACAGTTTTAATACCTCTCTCAGTTTTCTCCAGCCATTTCATTTTTATGTCTTCATTTATTTTAATCTTGATCTATCAGCATTCTCAAAATGTTTTTCATAAAATATCATTTGTGACAACTACCTATAATTCAAATAATTTTCTAAGATTCCACTATTACCATGTTCATCAACTGCCATGCAACAGAAACCTTTGTGCTGGCTCAAAGTTGTTGCACATAATACCTTAGGGAAAATGCTAGCTTTCACATGTCCCTATTGACCTACACACTTGTATCACTTCATGAGGTATATAAGTCTTGAGGATAATGTTTGAGTATGGGAGGTGATGTTAATTGACCCTTCACTATGAAAGTTATCAGTATCAGGTATTCTTAGGATGAATTTGCAACATGTCAGCAGTTGATCATCCTGTTTCTTTTTTTTTTCTGAAGAAGATGTAGAGAAGGAGGTTGCTTCTCCTTGGGTAGCATAGGCACATATTAAGGTTCCTTACTTTGTAAATTTGGACAAATACGTCTTTTGCTGTAAGAAAAATATTTAGCTAAGATATTTTGCTTTTAATGAACATTTAAGAATGCATTGGGCAGAGCTGACTCTTTAGTTTGCTGATTATAATAGGATGGAACACCTTTCTCAAACCAGTTCAGAAAGATGTGAGATGAAAATCTTCAGGAGTTTTTTGTCACTGAACTGGAAAGATACTAATTTGTTTCTTGTTGAATTAAAAAAAAAACATAAAGCCTATTTTTGCTAACATTTGAAAGATTTTACTTTTGTTTTGACTTACTAATATAAATATATTTAGAATTCTGAAAAAGTTCCTGTAAACAGAATTACAATCCTCAGCAATATTTTGTCCCCTGAGCAATTTCATCCTTTGAGATAGTCAAAACTGACCTGGATAAGATCTTGAGCAATCTGAGTTAACTTCGTAGTTGGATCTGACTTTGAAGTTTGCCCTGCTTTGAGCAGGAGTTTGGACTGGATGACCTTCAGAGGTCCCTTCCAACCTGAATTATTCTGTGTTTCTGAGGATTGTCTCTTTTTCCTGAATATCAGATGTTTCCTGTAATCCTTCACTTGTTACTTTAAAATGCTGTGTGAAGAAATGTAAACCTTATGACAGAACTTTAATTTACTGTTTAAGCAACACAAACCTAGTCCCAGCTTCTGCATTTTTTTAAAATATTTATTTTCTTGAAATTATTTTGGTTTATTTATGATTTTTCTGTTTGTTTGACACATTTGATTACTTTTCTCACTAGCATACAAGTTCTCTGTTATTCATAAGGGGAGTTGAGTTTGTTTACTTAAGTTATTTATATCTGTATTGGAAAGCTCATTTAGGTAAAGCCTCACCTCCCTTGACTTCCATCAAAATGTCACATCAGCAGCTGACAGCAGATTCAGCTCATTTATGAATGAGAACTTCAAACATTGCACTGTTATAAACATAAAATAATTTTTTTAAAAGAGCTTTAATGTGAATTTTTAGTATAGAGAGGAAAGAAAACAAAAAAACAGGGAACCTTTGGTGAGTAAATATCACAATTTTTGCAGCTTGTCCCTTTATTGGAAAATATATTTGTGGCTCACTGCAAGTATCTGACCTGACTTTACTGTTTAGTATTAGCAGTGCCTCACAGGATTCATTCCCTACCTGTAACAGCCACAGCTTACTTCCTAACCTTGAACTGTGTGCACCCTGTACATGTAATATCCTGTTGAAGTGCTTCTTGTTTCAAGCAGTTCCATGTTGCTGAATACAGTTTCATTGCTTTTGGCTCAGGAGACAGAGCAAACTAATTAATTCAGCATGGTAATTAATTGAGTCATCGAGCCAGATGTCAAATACTTTTTAGATCTTTCAAGTTTCTGTCTTGAAATATATTAACAATATACATCTCAGAGTAGTGGAAGGCTGGGTACCTTGAACAAAACTGAGTTAAGTGCCATTCGCAATTGCAGTAGCAGTATCAGCTGTTGACTTCATCAGCAGTGCCACAGCACTGTCAGGAAGTATGGCAGAGCAAGGTCCATATCATAGCTCATTGACTACCAGTCAGATAACAGTATCAGTCCTGCAGGATAGTCAGAGTGTAATGGTGGACTTGAAATAGCTCATTGACTAATAAAGTTATTAATTTTTCTCATCTAGGAGTTAGCAAATATTCATGAATTACAGAGTTATCAAAACCCCTTGTAAAATGAAGAATAATAGAATGGTTTGGGTTGGAAGAGACCTTAAAGATCATCTAGTTCCAACCCCCCTGCCATGGGCAGGGACACCTCTTACTAGACCAGGTTGCTCAACCTGGCCTTGAACACTTCCAGCAATAAGGCATTCACAGCTTCTCAGGGCAACATGTTCCAGTCTCACCTCACACTAAAGAATTTCTTCCTAAGGTCTAACCTAAATCTACCAACTACTCCCTTAGTTCTTGCCATGTGGTCCATCCACTTGAGAGGTGTGGGAAGAGAGGTTGGTGGTGAAGCAAAAAAGTTGTTGAGTACCTCAGTTTCTCTTGATCCATTGTTACCAGTTTGCTAGTCTTGCTCATGAGGGGCAGTACACTTTCATTTTCTGGCTGATGTACCTGTAGAAGCCTCTATTATTCTCTGCATCCCTTGCCAAGTCCTGTGTGCTAATAGGAGCCAAAATCTCCATTTGCAGGTAAATATCTAAAGAGAATCAGAGAGTACAGTTTGACTGCAGACAGACTAAAGGCAGACTATGGGCTGTCTTGGTGACCATACAGCATCTCCAAACAAAGTGCTTAGCAAACCCTTGCCAAAGTCCTTGCCAAATACTTCCAGTTCTTCCACTTTCCATCAACTCTTCCATAATCTTTAATAGTCCCAAGCAAATGAAATGCACACGAGTATCTTTTCAAACCTAGGATGTGTACTTCTAAAATATGAGGTTGTTTTCTTCTTTTACAGTAAAAATAGGTCAGCTACATGTTTCCAAATTCTGTTTGGGATTTAGTATAATCTTGCTGTATTAGCAAACAGACACATGAAGAGTTTTGTACAATGCTGTTTTCTATCTACAGTTGGTGAGAACTCAGCTCTACAAGGAAGGCAACATTTTAATGATTAGTTTTACCAGTAAGACTACAACTTCGCACCTTGCTGCATCTAAGAAAATTCAGTAGCTCATGGGTGCAAGTAGACAGGAGTATATTTCTAAGCATGAGACTCCTAGCTTGTCATTCCTGTCTTTAAAAGAAAAGCGAATTTGCACAAATATGAAATCTAATATGAACAGGCAGGAGAGAAGAGCAGAAGACCTCTGTAGGCTGGTCATGCAGACCACTGAAAGAGTAGCCACTGCACATGAGCAGCTCTAAATTCAAAGCACTAGCAGCCTGTGTAAGAAAAAGCTGTTTGTTTGCTTTTTCCCAGCTGTAAATATTTTCCCTGTTGAGGGGACAACTTGGTGGGAACGAAGCCCTTGGAAACAAAAGCAGCACAAAACTGCATAGCCCATGATGGACATCGAGCAGCAGCTTGTGCCATCGCTCTGGTAAGGGAGTGGAGGCATTCTGGAAGTACTTTTCCCTTGGCTGCTGCTGTCGAGTTTTTGGTGTTAATCTGTGCCCATGGCAGTGTTTTGTGAAGCAAAACAATGAGCAGCTGGATCCTGCCCCCCATCCTTGTCGTTTTGTCACAGGGAGGAGCACGCTGGGCAAGCCTGTATCAGACTGATAAGGAAAAGAGGATTCAATGTGGCTGTGAAAGGATTCCACAGGAGGAGAGTGTGAAGGGTTGGGCCAGGCGAGCCATGGGATACAGCAGGAACCCTTTAATGGGATCTGGGAGGTTCAGCGCCAAAGTGACACTTGTTCTGGAAGATATCCTTATGAAACTGACTGGGTAGCGTGTGAGGGACTGAGGAGCCAAGGTTCAAAATGCAGTTAAGTTGGTCAAGCATTAATCTCTACCTGGTCGCTTGGGGTCAAAAAACTCAGATCTGTAGTAGCCACTGACTTTCAATCTTTGGAGTTGCAGTGTGAGACTTTGCTGGGCGCTTAGGTTGGTTGGATGTGCTGTACCACCACCAAGACAGTGGTAGTCTGTCATCTGTCTGTAGTCTGTCTGCAGTCTGCCTGCAGTCAGTCTGCAGTCTGCCTGCAGTCAGTCTGTAGTCTCTAGTTCTCTTATTCAAACACAAAAGGGATAAATCAGTTTATATCTGTAGATATTTACCTGCAAATGGGGATTTTGGCTGTTATTAACACAGAGCCATTTTTATATTTAATTGCCAAAAACAGTGTATGGAATGATGGACCTTGATTCTAATCTTCATTATACTGGGCTCATACCTTTAAGTACCTCAAGTGACTAAACAAAGCATTCCTTTCTAATTTTTACTGCTATTACTGTCAGACTTTTTGTGTTTAAACCTAGTTTTAAAACACTTCCTTCTGCCCAGATATGAGCAGATGTTTATATAACACTGCTTCTGGACAGCACATTACATCACACATACAGCAATGTGCTCATGCACTGTGCTTGTGTCAGGGTTGGCCACTTCATACAAACTGAAACACTAAAAAAACACAGAAGAGATATGCAGGGATGATGTGGACATCCACATGGCCATCCACAACAGTCTTTGAGAACACATCACCTTACGTTGACTCACCTTTTATAAAGGACCCTCCCATTTATATAGATACAAAGTTGAAGGGAGTGTAATGACAGAAGAACTTTTTTAACTTTTTTGAAAGTTTTGTGCATAATTGTAGTTTAGATGCTTCTTTTCTTAAAAAAAAAATAAAATTCTTTCTGTTCGTTTATTTACATTTACACAACAGAGTTAATTGAAAACATGTTACTAATGTGATAGCAAGGTGTGGTAATGATCTGAATAAGCACCCTGTTTCGAGAAAAGCAGAAAGTGGTTTTCTCCAGCTTGTGGAAGTAGTTTCCAGTCAACAGGTGATGAAGCAACATGGTCCATGAAAAGAAAGAGCACACTGATTATACACCTCTGTCTAAATGCTGTTAGCACACTGGTGTTTCGTGCTATTGCCATAGCTTTAGTTTTAAGATACCAAACGTTTAAAGGACATAAAAATATGGTTTGTTTTAAAACCAAAACATGACTGTTCACAGGAAGACTGGATTGAAGTTGTGTTGTACCTTTGTATTTCTTTATTTCTGAATCGATGCTTCCCAGAATTTTGTAGTGTGTCAACAGGGGATTTTCACATGTTTGCTTTTTTCTTCTAGCCTCTTTTCCTTTAGTACAGCCTTTTTTTAAGACTACACATACCTGTGGTTAATTTTGACACCTGTTTATCAAAACAGCAGAACTTCAACATTTATTTAAAACTACCACTATCACTTTGAAAGGTTTTTAAAAATAATTCAGTTACTTGATGCTTGCTATAAGCACCTCCATTAAATAGACTTTATCCTAATACTATTGTAATTAAGTAATAGACATTACCAATCATACTCATTAAACTAACTCAGTTCCCTGGTAGAAAACTCAATAAACTTCCTGTCCTATTTCAGCAAGCTTCATTTCAGTAGGGAGGTCCTTCTCAAAGTGGGACGGTTCCCTGGGGGACATTGCCAGGGAGCTGCTGAGAGCAGAGTGAGGGGATGGCCCAGCAGAAGATACAGAGCAAGGTCAAGAGCCTGGGACTGAAAAAGGGCAAGAACATTTGGTTCTCGGCCTCCCTGGCAGCAGAAGCAGAGGGAGACACTGTCTGCAAGTGCCAGGGTCTTTCATTTTAGGATGTGGGGAAAAGCAGAGAGAAGACAATGTGTACTGGAGCACATATTACACTGTTAAGCTGTTTAGAGAGAACCACTGCAATAAGCTATGCAGTAGCAACTTACTCTTGTGCTGCTAGACTATGGCCATCTAGTCTAGTCTTGCCCATACGGCAGGTGTTAAGACTCAAATGCTTATGTTGCTACTGTAGATTTTGCTAAATTTATAACACGACTCTTAGAGCAGGTTGTAGTCTTATTTTAAAACTCTGTGTGAAATAAGTAGTTGATTTAGCTCCATTTAAGGTAATTCATGTTGCTTCCTTCACTGAAATACCATGAGTTCAACACCCATGATTAAGATGAGGAATTGAACATTAATCACAGAATCACAGAATTACCAAGGCTATATTGTCCTTTGAGGAAATTTCTACAATTCATGTTTTTTAGAATTATATTTCTTCTTATTTCTGAAACATGCATAATATTTTAGACAAAACAGATACAAAATGTCAGATTTAAATATTCAGCAGTTTTTTAAATAACTTTAAAGTTAAGCAACACGATTTTTTTTTTAAATTCTGAAATAAAATTCAGTTTCTAAAATGTTTTCCAGTAGTTTCACATTCATAGAACAAGCATGGGAAATCCTAACTCCATCATTTTAGTGGAACATAAAGCTGTGAAGGTGCTTGTGTCTACAAAGACGTTTGCATTGTTAAGCCAAGAATTTTTTAGTTACAGTGGGCACTGAACTGAAAGACCTGGAGACTTTTGTTCTCTCCTTGACCACTAGAAAACAAAATGTCCTGGATGCTCCTGGGTTTCTTTGGGGCAGTTACACATAAAGCTGTGCTTGTGCAAGGGTAGTTAGCCTCGGTGTACGCTGGTAGTGGAGAAAAGCACCATGATGCTGTTGTTGTGAAGCTGTTGTAGCACTTGTGTGGCACTCAGTACATTGTCCAGAGGTACTGGCTGGACATACAAATGACATACAAATGTTTTATGAAAACATCAACGGATGCTTTCCATAAGACTTGTGGAGACAGTAGTGGGTAGTTATTTGGAATACAGTGTGCTGTAGAGAAAATTTCGGTGTGAAAATTCACCATTTGGAGGTGTCAGAATTTGTTTGTCCTGATGAAAGGGCAGACTAAAGATACCAAATCATAGTAACAATAACGAGATTTGAGATTATTGGCTATCTTCATTTTAATAAAAAAATTACTTCAAGTAAATGAATGAACCAGTGGTTTCAGTGACAACAGTGTCTACTTGCTGCTCACTTCTCTAACCTGTGATTGAGTGATCTAAATTCCAGACATCAGTTCCCTTTCTGTCTGAATATGCTTGAGAGAAGTAGCCTGTACATTTTCAAGAATTATGGAAATAAAAGGTATTTCTAGTTGTTACATTACCAGACAAATTAATTGTGTTCTGTGTAAGTGTGTAAGTGTACTTTTGAATTTTTCGAATAAAAAAAAGCCGTCAATATTTATAGTAAATATAGTCAGCACAGTATGTGTGAATACATATATAGATATATATAAAAATCGTAAGTATATGTATTTCTACACATATATACAGACACTGTAAGTGTTTGTGAAAATATAAAAATAGCCTATTCTAGGGAGAAGAAAGTACTGACTGTTATTAGGTCCTAAAAAACAGAGTTTTATTGCAAATACTTACATTTTGCTGAACTTTCTTCTCCGTTCAGCTATAGCTCCTTTTCTAATGATGTTGTAGCACCACGTAGCCAGTAGCAAAATTTTTCCTTTTCCAGATGCAGCAGATCTATTTTGCACCAGGCGATACAGAGCTTGGCCTGAGATCTTAAGTGCTGAGTGAAGTTTGTAAATGTCCTGGGCTTCATTTATCAAGCCTGGAGAACAAGTTCATCAATCTAATCCTGTGGTGGCTCCTCAGGCTCCAGGGGCGCTGAAAAGACAATCAGCTCCAGCCATTAGGGCTCTGCTGTGATGAGCACAGGAGGCACCATCACTTGCTGCCCTTGCCCTCCCTGCCAGCCCCAGACCACCTGCAGTAGGGTAAAGGCTGCAGCAAGGGATGCAAAGCTAGTCCTCTATCTGCTGATGGTATTTATTTACAGGGTTGTGTGTATGTCCTAATATTCCATGCATGATAAATCATATGCAGAGCCTCACCAGATTTGATGTTGTTTCATATTCCTGTCCCATCTTAAATAATGTAGTATTAATTAATAAACTTTTGCCCCCTCTCTTTTCACTAATGCATTTTATCATGCATTCCACAGACTAGAGAGAAGGGGAAAATACTTCAATATATTCACAAATATAGTTATAATAATATTTTTTTTGTTTGAGCTCTTTTAACATATTTGCGAAATAAATGAGTTTTACATAGACAAAATACTGTCCTTTCTGTGCTCTAAGGGAAGAACTGCAGTCTGAATTCTACTGATGCACTTAGAATAAACTACACAGTATTTGAGATACCGTCATAGTTTATGTAGATTCTTCTCACTCTGAGAAAAAGTCTTATGAGTTAGAATTCTACCTGTCACAGATTAGTATTTTATATCTTGTTTTTGACATTTGGTTTCATATCTGAAAAGTGTAGAAAGAGGTGATTTTTTTTTTTTATAAAAGCTTCATATATGCTAGCAATTATTATTATTTAGGTATTTCTTTATAAACATCTCACATTTCCAAAACTGCTTCTTTTTTCTTTGAAGCTTGCTGTCCCACATGGAAGTCGCTGATCTAGGGGATGAGTGACCACTTTTTTAAAAAGATTAACCTGAAACTTCTGCCATATGTGAGGACATTAAAGACAAGTTGAGGAGAGCTGAGGGAGGTGTGCCTCCGCGCTGGGGAGGTGAGGAAGGATTATTCCCTCTCTCCCCCTACTACAAGCTGTTGTCCTCACTTTTGTAAGAAAACTGGGACAAATTAGCATAAAGAGAAGACAGCAGTAAAGCTGAAAACAATAGTAGGTCCAAAATGTCTTAGTTTTTTCCTTTCTACTTGTGTTAAAGCAGGCTTGGTTCTGCTTTTGCTAATTTTTAATTCCTCTGCAGACCTCATAGCATGTCTTAGCCTTATCTCTTTGCTTTCATGGTGTTTCTTCTTCTTGGATGCAGTTGCATTTAGTACATGAAACATTGGATCTTGGTATTAGTATTTGTTAAATTCCAGATCGTATTCTTCTCTTTTGGGATCCACTTATTTTACCTCACTCCTGTTTCTCTTCTTACTCTGGTCAATACACCTCCCCCTCTCCGAACCAAAATGCCATCTTAATCCTGTAGATGTCTGTAGTGGAGGGTTTCCCTCACTCCTTGGATCCACCTGAATCGTGGATCCACTATGGAAAGATATGTTGTGTTCCATTAGGTGAACCTGCCAGACTCATAGGTGTAGGTATCAGCAAGCGAGATTTAGGTTAGATACAAGAAAGAGCTTCCTAATGGTAATGAGACTGAAAGGCTGGAAGAGATTCAGGAGGTTGTAGTAAATCTGTGGCTGGTGTATTTAAGAACAGGCTGGACCAAGACGACAGGAATGGTGTAGGCAGAGCTGAGCTGTGGTGCAGGGGAAGGAAATGGAGCAGATGACCCTGTGGCTTTTGGCACCCTGATGCTGAGAAGTGTCTGTAGCCAAATTCACTTGTCCAGCTGCCCAGACACGCCTGCAGGTAGCTAAAATCTTTCAAGATTGGCTTTAACAGGTCAGAATGAGATACTGTTTTTGTAGAAAATGGCAGATGGGACGTTACAGTAAGCTAGACAGTTGGTCACACCAGTGTAGGATACTGTTTTAAAAATCTAATTGAAATATAACAAGGGCTTGCAGGGAGATAAGGAAGTAAGCTGCTATATTTCTTTGGCATGTTGCTTCCCAATTGCCTGCAGGTTTTTTTTTTCTTCTGAATATTCTCCCTTCCCACTCCAGTTTCTTGCTCACTAAAGTTAGAATTAACACGCTGTGTTTAACTAAATATTAAGTCAGTGTAGCTTTTTCAGTGTTTTTTTCAGCTGTACTTAGAACTTTATTTCTAGAGTATTCTGTACCTCTTTTTTTAATAAATGCTGTCTGATTTATAAGGATCATTGTCCCAGGTTTCTGTGTCAGAGATTTGCAAAGTGAGAGCAACAGTACTGCATTTTCAGATTCCAAATGTGTGCACTTTGATCTGGTGGTACAGCATGCCTCAGGGAGTAAGCTGAATCTTGATTTCAGTCATCCGCTATCAGGTAGCAGAGCCCTGATTAGGCAGGCTGAAAGACAGAGAACACACCATGGGTTAAATGTGCAAACATTTGCAAGGAGGCTCTTGGCATCACTGGCATCCTCAGTGCTCATTTTGGGGCACTGGTTTTGTGCTAGTCAATCTCTTTAATGCATACTGTAACGAGACCAGGTACCTGCGTGTTGTAGATGACTGCACATGCACTGATTACTTCTGAAAACACTTCCCCCTCCACCACCAGCTTCAGCAGTGGAAAATGAGAAGCATATCCATGTTTTGAAACCTGACCTCTCACAAATGTGAGACCACTTGGTGTGGTTATGCCTCCTTAACATTCCTTGCATTCCCTCTTCCCAAGCTAATTGTTAGTGCTTGTTGCAGGGTTTAAGTGGCTTTGTAGTAGCACCTACTACGCTTATTCTCGCTAATGGCATACATGGGACTAAATGGCCTTTCTGACCTTTAATAAGCATTTCCTTGTCAGTCATACCACAGATACTTGTCTATCTAATTCTTTGTTCATTCTAACTACCATGACTGGGCTGTCTTTTGAACTCTTCAGAAGTACGATCACAATATTCTCATTGTTTTCTGTGTTTCTCTGGCTGTAGTGTTGGACTGAAGCACTTGCAAAGTCTGCTTTGGAATAGTTGCAAGGCATGGGGAAGTACAGAGGTGCAGGGGGTGGCATCCACTGCCATGGCCCACTGCAGTGTGGCATCAGCCTCATGAGAACTGCAGCAGAAAGCTGTATTAATCTTACCACTTCAAAAATGTATTGCAATAACGAAGATTGTTGAAGTTATTTTTTCAAGACAGCATATAACATATGCAAATCTCTACCAAATGAAATATGTGTTAGAGATTACTGTTTATATGCCTGTATTTGTCACTCTGTCTAGGTGTTTTTCTGTTTCAATGTGTAGTCTTTGAAAAAATGTAAAGCAATGAAAGGGAATACACAATGATTACAAATTTTAAACAGTGATTAATAATGCACTTAGGACTTGATTTTGCCTAGCACTGAGAACCAGTGGGAGGTGCTGAGCACCCCAAGCTTTCATTCAGAGCAGTAGGACTGAGATATGCTTAGCATTTTGTGACACTGAACACTGCAAGTACAGCCTATAAACCTCTCCATAGAAGATAAATATTTGTTATTTTATTTGACCTTGAAGATGGGACTGATTTGATAGGGTTAAGGTCAATGAGTACATTATTTTTAGACAAGATATGGAGTATGTGGATGGTTCTGCTTTATTTTAGTGCATTAACATCTGGCAGCATTCTGTGTTCCATATGCTGCTGATTGTCCCGATACATTCATCTTCAGTGATTATCAAAAAGATTTCAGTTCTCTGGAGTTAATCACACATTTGAGAAGACAAATACGTGAAGATAAGTACAAAAGCTGCATGTGGGTTTTTGTGTGTAAGACCAATATTTGGGTAATCTTGGCAAGTATCCTATTAATTTGGAAATATTTTTACAATTTATTTAATTAGCTAATGTCTGTAAGTGCTATAAGGATGAAAAATAGCATATCAGAGTTCAATATTGTTAACACAACAGACAAGAGAACATTGCTCCTTGGAGATTTGATTGTTCCCTTTTAAATCTATATGTTGCACACTTTTTTACTTCTAATTATAGTGAATAGGTGAAGGTGTTTTAGATTTCTAATGTATTTTTGTATGGCTTTGGTATATGAAAGTTTAGTTATGCTTGTGCTATTCCATTACAAAAAGCACACACACATAACAGTCAACCGACCTTTTTTTCTTTTTCTTTTTTTTCTTTTTTTTTTAATAATAGTATTTTCAGTTTTTCTAGGTTGATAAAATTTTTTTCCAGGGCTGTAAATTATTATTTTCATTCTGTGCTGTTTTGGCCTTACATGCTAAAACAGCTTCAGGGGAGAAAGACTTAAGAGTTTCACAGAGAATTTGCCACATCAAAGAAGGTGTTCCCTTTTACAGTACCTTCTTTCTGAAAAGTCTACCTCAATCAGAGCAAATGCTGAGGCAAAAATCAAACTAAGCTAGATGTCTGTCAACCTTGTACCTCTCTTGTGGCTGTTGCCCCAGCCCATACTTACCTTAGACACCAGTCCTCTAGGCTAGCCCAACATGGGGCTATCCCATGCTCCATGTTCCTGCAAAGAATAATTCAAGTAAGAAAACAGACATAGGGTGCTTGAGGTCATATAGAAAGACGATGCTTTACTTCCCACACCTCCTGTAAGACAACCTCTTGCCAATCCACTCTGCTAACAAGGAAGTGCACCGTGAAATCAGCTGTGGCCGTGGCTCTTCAGGCAAACGCTGGGACCAGGGTCTGTCCATAAAACACAGTGTAGGACATCTGGTCAAGATAGACATCAGGAAAGCAGCAGGAATGCTAAAGTGGCAGTTTGCCACAAAACATAAGGTACAGAACAACCTAAGGTAGCAATGTTGCTATTCAATATTTCTCACTTAATTGAATATCCATCATTTCAAAGGAAAAAAAAAAACAAAAGCAGAAAAGTCTCTTAGGGCGCATAACATGTCCTTATCCACCATTCAGATAAAGCTTGTTTTATTTTATCATGCACAAATTTGTTTAGATTTAGCAGTGACCACTCTTCCTGTTGCCAATATCTATTAATGATAATTACTTCAAATACTATACTCACTCAGTGATAGCATCACATCGTGGTGAGGAAGATTGTGATCTTATCTAAACCTATTCTGTTTAACTCTGACACTCCTTCTATTATAGTGGGGCCTCGATAAGATCATGCCTGTTAGGATCAGACATTAGTTGGAATCAATATTTGAAAATGTGCCTGTTTTTGCTTAATAGCAAAGTTAGTGTGAGGGTCAGAGTGAGATCATTTGTTGGATGAGATTGTACAGCTTCATCTTGTAATGGAAATGTGTTCTTTACTTCAGCTGCTGGTGAAAAGTAGAAACAAGGGCTCTTTGAAAGCTGTACAGCTTTGCTAATAATCACTGTGTAAGGAAGATACAATCATTATTATGATATTTAACATCTGTAGTGCTGCAGCATGTTGAGGTTCTAGTTGGGAACAGAGTGCTAGACTCTGTCTGAACCTGATATTAAAAAGACAGCTGCTGGCCTCAGCTAGCTGAGGTTCTGGTTTTAGACCAGACATGAATACAATGGCAACAAGTAAGTGTGGGAGGCAAAAGCTAAAATTGAGATAATTAAGATTAGTACAATGAACAACAGTTGAATCACACTAAAGCAGCAGACGTGCCGCTTTTTAGAGATAGTGAATTAAAAATGCAGCAATTTTTTTCAGATTATTTCAGAGAATTCTTCCTACTTGCATTCATCTAGTGGAAGAAAATACAAATAAATTGAGAGTATTTATTTAGCTGGAAATTTTGAAATTCATTTGCTGATAGAGAAGAATATAATCTAGATCAGTGATGGTGGACTCTTTTAGTGTCTGCTGCCAAATTTATTTTTAAAAGCTCAGAAGCTCATGTGCTGCCAACATAAATCTCTCTGTACTGAACTTGGCACCAGTGCCAGCAGTTTACGGTTACTGGTAGAGATGAACAGTCAGAAAACACAAAGCATCATAATGCTGTTTTGCTGAAAAATATGGTTACTTTTACTGCAAGACTTTTCAGGGTTTGGTCAAAGAAACAAAAGCAAAGCCCTGAGTGTATTGCATGGGATGTATGAGAGCTGCAGTGCCCCTTTCTCCTCAAGAACATTAATTTTTACTCCCTCATAAATAAAAAACTCCAACAGAATAAATTAAAAATAAAAACTGAATAGTGAATGATCCATTGTTTTGATCACTAGACTGCAAAATGTGAGTGTCACTAGTTCTGTGCCTGAAGTTGGCATCAAAGGGCCTCGAGCATAGCTTTCCAGTGCAAGGCAAGTGCCATGACCATTAGACTGTTCTAGAGAGATTGGCTTCAAGTGATTTTTTAATAGATTTGTTAAATCATTCCAGTGTAGAATAAAAATAAATTTGGAAATGTCTGTATTTTTTTCATGAGATGGCATTCTGTTTAGATGTCCAGCTCTTTATTTAGATGAAGTGCTGATATTAGTAATGTGCTAAGACCTGGACAGTGTTTATCAATCATTTCCATTTCAGTAATGCCACCCATCACTGAGTGTGTCTGATCTTAACCTCTAACTTCTTGTGGTTTGACTTGGATTTCCTTTAAAGTTCTCAGTTTTATTACAATTCCACACTATTGGCACACCAGTCACTAAATTTATGGCACTGTTTACTGAAAGAGATGAACATACATGTGAGAGGAAGTGATAATTTTCATTCGTCAAACTCAGAAAGTTTCTGATTCAGAATAAAACATATATACTGTTATGCTCTTCTAACTATAAATGTATATGTCATTACCAGCATCACTTATCTGCCAACTGGTAGTTACAAAGAGCTGTAATTTCAGTTTATGTTTGTTCAATCCCAAAAGTAAGTGGAAAGACAAATGACTAAATCATTTTACCAGTGTTAACAGTAAAAACATGACTGAATTCACTGTCATCGTATTGCCTTTTGATTCAATTAAGTGCTATTCCTCACTCTTTTAGTATCATACATGAAAGCACTGCAAATTGAAATAAAATTAAAAGCTCATCAAAGTGGATTTATATTGATGAAGTTCTTCCCCTATAAGATGTGCATAAGGATATTTGAGCAGTATAGAAAGTGAGGCATTTTCATATTTTCTTTGAACAACACATACTTTCAGATACAATATGAATAATGAAGATGTAGATTTAATTTTACTTTTTATTTTAGTTGTAACAAATAGGAGGAGCAGAGCCATTTCTAAATCATCCTTGTAAAATGGATGGAAAGAATTTATCTTTGAACAAAACATGAAATATGACAAGATTTTAGACATCCATGTCACAGTGCAGGGCAGGATTTTTCTAAGACTGATTTTTCTTTATTTCCCCAGTTCTTTAGAGGTATTAAATTTGGGTGCATTCCAAAAGTGGTTTTTGAGTATTCTGATACTACATTACAGTATTTCTATACACAAATATGTGTTTTCCCACATATGCATTTCTACAACCTGGCCTTCAGTAAATTAGTGGTACAATTTGTCATGAATGTCACTGAAAAACAAGACACTGGTAGAGTTTTGAAGCATTAATATTTAAACATTAATTTATTTAAAATGTAGAGCTTTTGAAGAACTCTAATTCTCCTCATTTTTTTCTTTGTTGTCTAGTTCTGAACTATAGCTCCAAATTAGTAGAATATCAACAACTTTCTCTTTATTTTTTATTTCAGAATTCTTTGAGCCTTATTTTTCTCAATGGTGTGCTAGGTGTAAAAGCTCCAGTCCTTCACTGGGCCAAGTGATGAGGCTTTTTTTTTTTCCTTCTCTGAAAACATGATGATTCTAATTTTAGACACAATACAAAACAGAGCCCTACAGTTTTCTGCCTTGCTTCCAGATATGTATAAAACATGAATGCCATTAAGACAGTCTGGTTTATCTGAAGAAGTAAGGTGAGTTTTTTCCCATGGGTATAGCTTCTTTCTCCATAAAAAAAGGTTGATGAAGAGCCATAATTTTACCTTTATAATAACAAAATACTCTACTTATTATTCCTTAGTACCCAGCATTGGCCACATACAATGTGTTTAACACCTTCTCTTAAGTTCATGTGCCAGTGCAGTCAGAACTTCACTTTAAAGCTGAATCTAAATGAATTAGATCGAGACACAGTAAGAGAAGGTTAAATACAATTATACCTGGATAAATAATGCAGAATAGTGTTTGTGACTATTTATTTGAATTTTAGGAGTTTATTTAATGTAACTATATTTTTTGGACTTGCGCTTTTTGCCCCAGCAAGTTCTTGGTATCCAGACTAGGCTATTGAATGTTGAAAAAAGATAATAATGCTGGTGTTATTATAATGTCTGAATCAAGATGGCAGAAAGAGGAAGTCCTTTCCTGAAAGAATTTCCAGACAAAGAACAGGAGAGGAGTATAATTTGACCACCATTTTTTAAATGGGAGGTACAAAGAGATTAACGGACCTGCTTGACAGCACTCTGGAGGTCTCAGGTTTCCTACAGGTCAAACAAATGCCTGTGTTACAAGATTATTCCCTGGAATGATGAGCAGACGCCCAAAGAGTTGTACATTAGCAGCCTGTGAACTCTTCATGTAAAAATTATGAATAAATAGTCGGCATGTAGGAATCCATCTGTTCGCAGACAATTCATGATAAAGACTAAACTTATGAATATTATATGCAGACACTAACTGTAAAGCAAATGCAAATACAAAGCAATGCTCCAGTGAACATATTTTCAAATGTACGTACTATGAAAAACAAAAGAATGTAAGTAGACTCCTACTGAAGTCCAATAAAGAACGGCTCTGCAACAAATTTCTATCATTTCACAAGGGATGGGTTAAAACTGGAACATGAAGGTATTGAATAAAATCCAAATTTGCAAAGAGTTGGATCCCTTATCATGTAAAGGAATGATTAAACTGATAGCATACTGGTTTCCATAGTCTGGATTGTCTTTGAAAAATAGAAAATGCTTGATGATGGTCTGGCAGCACTGTGTTTCCAATCGGCCAGTCAGTCAAATGCAAATACAGTCTATAATAAAAAGAGCTGGTTGGCATAGTAATTGGGAAATGCATGTTATTTGTAGCTCCATATTTCTGTCTGTAGGAGTCTAAGAACTAGGAGGTTGGTATTGATAAGAGGGTTTGTGTATAAATCCTTTGTAATGAGGCTGTGCCTCTTCAGTCATTTGTATTAATTTTAACTTTAGATATGAACATCATTCTCTGAAAGGGGTGACAACTAAAATTACTAATTCCAAAATGTCTGAGGGAAAAAAAAGACTCATTATAAAAATAAAAAAATATAAAAAATCCCTGGGTTCTTTGGTTGGTTGATTGGTTTTGGGTGGGTTTCCTTGTAGCAGGGGGAATTTGAAGTTAGGTACAGGATCACTTTATATGTCATAGCATGCACTATAGATTACAGCTGCATTTGTGTGGATACTGGCAAAGATGAGTTCTGGTTTGGATGAAGGAAACTGTTACGTAGGAGGACTACCAGCTGTAACATGCAGAGAGGTATAAATGTCTTTGCTCTCCTTAAGTCAAAAACTCTCTTCAAATGCCTTGAGATCTGCATCTATTCCAGCCATTAATAACCCCCATGTCATTTTAATTTTTTTATTGGCATGTTTGGCTGATTATTTAGTAATGCATCTGACAGTTTCTGGTGTTCCATGTCTTCATGGAGACACCCATGTTTAACATCTTGTTCATATTCTAAACTTCTGAATATTTCTGTGAGATAATCTGAGATAATAGAGGACTGGCAGGTCTTTAACAGGAAAGAGTCTGGAGCATTGTGGAAAGGTGAAGTTCTGTCGGTGGCTTTGATGGCCTCCCTTTTGCCACTCTGTCCACACCCCAACTGCTGTCTCTATGAAGTTTAATTTCCATCTACATGGATTCCCTTAACTTTTCATTTTCCCCATCTCCTGATACTTACCTCTTATTTCTGTTTCTGGCACTTAATACCTTAGCCTTTCTCCTCACCTTTTTGGTCTCTTCTTTTTCACTTCTCTCTTCCAGCTGTCCTTCCTTCCGCTTTCTCTAATTTCTCTGTCCTTTTTCCTACTGACCTTCAAGGCACCTTCTGCAATTCTAATGGATTTGCCTTTCCTTAATTTCAAACTCCACCCCATACAGGTGATTCAGAGTACACTGGCTGGAAGTAGCTTTTGGAGCTGATTTTAAGCAAAAAAGACTGAATGGTAATTTTGTGTAAAATAGAAATGTGTGAACATTTCTCTTCCATGGAAGTGTTCAAGGAGAGATTGGATGGGATTTTGAGCAACCTGGTCTAGTGGAAGGTGTCCATGCCCATGGCAGAGGGGTTGGAACTAGATGATCTTTAAGGTCCCTTCCAACCCAAACCATTCTATGATTCTATGATTAGCTTCCCTGTTCAAGGCAGTACACCCCTTGCTTTGGCTAGTCATAGGTCTGACTTGAAAAGGATCTGTATACTTTTATCAACATCTATTTCTTTGCTAGTTCTAGAGACATAATCAGCTCATGTCTTTGGGCATTAGGTGCACACTGCAAAGAGCAAGAAGGAATGTCTTGCCTCTGCCCAAGTTTAACATTGCACGCAATTAGTCAGGTATATAAAGGGTTTATGGTGCCATCTTCTACTTAAGCATCAGAAATGGGTACTACCAGAGGCAAGCTAGCAGCTTGATGGGCTAGTGGACTGATGGTACATGGTAAATCCCACGCTTCTGTGATATGTTGACAGACCCGTAACTGAAACAGTGCTAGCAGGCACTGCTGTAGTAAAACCAGACTGGCTCATGCTCTGCTTCTGAGGTTTTCCATAAAAACAGCAAAAATGTTAATGAATAAATAATCTTCTCCTAAATTTCATACAATAACTGAGCTAACCCCAGGCAGGATGTGCTGCTGTAGATCAGGGTTTGAAATATATGAGAATTCCTTATTCCTGGTAGTGTGGTGGGAGGAAAAGTTTGTCACTCCTCATGCTATTTATTTCTCTAAGGCGTTGAGGGCTTAGGTCTCTTGTCTTTACACATCCTTGCTCATATTAAGTCACTCACACTAGGAGCTAACAAAAATTTTGGGAGGAAAGAAAGATAACAGGAAAAACATGCAAAATATTAGTTAAATTAATAAAATAATCCCACTTCCCTGATCTTGTGTGCAGAAAGAAAAGAAGAAATTGAATTGAAAATGCATTAGGTAATGCCTGATCTAGGAATTAATCTGCTTACTTACACACAGCAGAGATACAAATTCTCTTGAGATAGCTAACTTGGTTTCTGATGTGGTATAATCCATGTTTACACAAGCATACTTAAATTGCACTGAATTGTAAAGAGAAAAGATTCCTGTGTAAAATGAAGCAGAGATGGAAAGCAGAATGAGGAATTTTTTATATTTTTTTTTAATCCTACAGTAGTCTTCTCTTTCTCACCATTCAAAAGAGCACATTAAAAAATATATTACCTCTGATGTGAACTGGAAAAAAGGTGCTTGTTTTAATTGAATCTCCTTACTCCAGGAGCTCTTAGCCACATTTTTGACTGAGTGAATGAGGCTACAGGAAAACATAGTTATCGTTGTTGAGTCTCAGTGCTGGAAAAAGTCATACTTTTGACTTTATTTTTGTGTATATATATTATTTATTTTTTTTAATACATTTACTTTGAGTAGTGTATTTTATTCCTTTGCAGTTGGATCACTCATTAGGCATTTGTGTATTGACAAGCAAATGTCCTGTCATCAGTTTAACCTAGCTGTGCGGCGAGAAACAAGATGTTGTGTGAGATAGTTTTTGAGGAAACACCTCAGGTAGAGATGGTCATCTCATCATCCATGGCTATCTAGGAATTTGTTGGCAATGCTGAGATTACTCTGGTTTCCTTGAGATTGAGGATGTGACCGACCTTTCTTGCCTTCATTTTATACTGATCTTCAGAAAATAATTGGAGGGATGTTTTAATTTTGAGCTGCTGTAGCAGATGTGTGCATGGCAGGAGTGGTTCTGTTCCTTTTGTGAAGGGGAAAAGTGAATGTTTGAGACAAGAGGTAAAGTAAAATTTAAATCTTCCCTCAGTGTAGCAATGTCCCAGCATATGAGTGGCCCAGTGAAAAAAAAATCTCTGGTCCTTGTATTTTTTGTGAATTTTTTCTTTATTCTGAGTATGTCAATTAAAAAGGTGAAGTTGGAGGAGAAAAGAAGGGAGGTATAAAAAGCCTGAATTTCCCACCAAATGGGAAATTTCTACTGAGATGGCTTGGGATCCTATGCCTGAAGAAGATCCTTTCCTACAGGTGCCAAAAGGGCTGTGTGTAGAGGATGCCATATTATAGGTATCGCTTTTTATTTGAGCTCCTCTATTATTATGATATCAGATTGACACTTTTTAGGATTGTGAAGCCAGAAATTATTCATTATGTTATAACTATCAGGATTTTAGTACCATTGCATTGAATTTTAATAATTGAGAAGCTGCTAGGCTCAGCAAAGTTGTTCAACTGTGCTGACAAGAAAAACAGCAGCAGAGTGGTAACCAGTAAAAAAATACTATTTATTTCTAGTGAGAGAAAAAATGTGTAACTTAGTGGCATACTGCAGCTCTCCACATCTGTCTACAGATATGCTACAGCCAGTGGTTATGAGAAATGTGTATGAAAACAGATGTTTTTCATAAACTGTTACAATTTACCTTCATTTAATGTTCTATAGAAGCAGCCCGAGGTGACACTTAAACATTTCAATGTGATCTATATTGAATTTTAATTTTTTCAGTGGACATTGATTTTACATGTAAGCAAAGAAGAGATAGATGCTATCAGAAAATTAACCTAAAATTAAAACTTTATGGTGAACTGTTTGTTTGTGCAACATTTTAGAAGAAAGGTGACATTAATCACCAGGCCTTTTTGAACGAATGCAGGGAGAGGGGAAAGTATGATAACATACATTAAAAGACTAATGATTGCTCCATCGAGCTTTTGCTGGCACATCCTTAATCACTTATATCATGATGCATGTTGTACTTTCTAGGGCAATTTCAGACCTGGTGTAGGGCTGCTGTCTTATAATGTGGGCTGGTGTTTGAAGTTTGGGTGCTTTTCAAGCAGAAAAATATTGGAGGGATGGGTGGAAAGACACGAGGTTATCGTAAATACTTAGCAGTGGTGGTTAAATGAGTTGGAGAAGTAACACCAACTACTCTACTCCTAAAGTAGCTTCAATTCATGGCTTTAACTCCCCACTGAACCATGAGGATTTGGGATTGCAAGCCCTGAGACACAGAGGAACCAGAGGTGAGCTCAGAGAGAGTTGTAACAATTCTCTTATACTTGTAAGCTGCTGCAGCAGCCCACATGTTCCGACATGCCCAGCAAAGTGACCTCAGCTGAGAACAATACAGATTCCACATTCATGAGATTCAAATCCTCAAACTTAACGGGCAAGACCCCATGAGGCTTGCTGTATTAACACTGGATGTATTTTTTTGAATAGAAGAGTAAAAGCGTAACATCATTCTGGTTGTTAGTGTTACTGGGCTTGGGTTTTAGACATGCTGGTTCATGGCCTGACCATGCAGGTCCTGTTGGGTGTGCCCAGCTGCTGAGCGCTGACCTCGGGTAGTCCCACAGCCAGTGTTACTGTGCTTAAAGGCTTGGATTTCTGGAGATTTTGAATAACTTTTGGGTTTACCCTTCTTCCCAACTTCATTCGGGCAAAGGGGTAATGAATTAGGAGATTTATGCAAGTAACCCAAATTTGTTACTGAGAAGAAGAAAGAGCTACTCTAGACCACATAGTTTGAACTCCATGGATGTGCTGGCTCCAGATTTCAGTATTAAGTGCCAGGAGATGCAAGAACACATCTCTTGATGAACTGGGCTCCTCAACATAATCTCTGGCTGTCTTGACAAAAGTTTTTTAGATTTCCTTTCTATGTGTACATGGCAGAAGAATGGGAGAACACCAATAATCTGGTCCTTGCAGCTGGCAGGGTGCCTGAAAAAAGTACACATATTTCTATGTATTTTAATATATATACACACATATATGTATTTTTAAACCTTGACAGAGCCAAGTGTGGGAGACAGTGCAGGCTTGGGGATGCTCTTACCTATCAGTGTATTTTCAAAGTTAGATGAGAAAATCCAAAATGGTGTTACTTGCTTTATGTCTGCACCAGTAATACTGTGCATTAATACTAAAATTGTCAACAATTTGTATGAATGCTGAATGAAACAGTTTACTAGATTTTATTAAAAGGGAGTGCAGAGGAAGGGAAAAGAAAATTAAATCTACAGAAATTATGAATCCAGCTCCCAGAAGGAAAATAGAGTATGAGGCATTAGAAGGTGAAAATAAGAGACAAAAAACCTAGTAAAGTGAATATTTTTTAGCTGTCTAAAACAAAAATTTGATAAACATTCTAAATTAGTCCTCAAAATGCAGGGAGCTTAGCTGTAAAATTCCATCTGATCACTATTAGGCTTACATGAGATTACAAAAGCCTGCTGATAATAGAGTTAAATTCAATTTCAAAGCACTGTGGTGAGGACACTGCAACTGCAACAAGCCAGTAGTATCGTTTGAGTGAAAAAGAGGGGGTGCTCTGAGCATAAAAACAGAGTCAAGGGGATACCGTTTACAGAGTAATTGACTTTAAGGGTAATTTGTGTGATATATTGTTTTCAGAGTTTAGACAAGGCATGAAAATAGAAAATCAATTGTATAATAAAGGAGAATTTCAGGACCTTAGTCGGTTAGGTAGAGGCCTTTGTATGTTGTACACAAATATTGACGACCTTTGTTTACCTCGACTTTATTTTTTTACTTATTTCTGAGCCAAACCTTGGGTAGGTGAGGGTTACTGCACTCCTGAAACTGATACCTCATAGCTTAAATGTTCCCCCTTAATCTTCTTTTCAGTTTTGTTGTCATCATTATATCAATTTCCAGAGTGCCTGGGTATATATGTAAAAAGTTAACCACACGGTTGTTGCAGCCATTGAAACCCACACAGAGTCAAGTCAGAAGAGAGAATTCTAAAGGGAAATATACTGAGGCTACATGTCAGATGTTTCCCTCTTCTTTTCTCTCCCTCTCTTTTTATGCACACAAACACCCATATGCACATGCACATATATTAATATATATAATATATGCAGATATTGATGGAATTCTATGAGTTGAAAGAGGGGGAAGATGTCTTTAAGGATCCATATCTCTCGCAGCAGATATACGTTATTATCACTGAAATGTGGCCTTCAGTCTTGAAACAGTTAAAAGAGTTCTACGGCCACAAAAGAAGAGATTTCTTCAGAATTATCTCCCGCCTCACATTTGCTCTTAGGCAAGCAGTTTAAAAAAGCCCAGTGATTGAGCCAGTGATCCAATTTGAAATGCAGAAATGATTAGAGCTGCTTGCCTCATTTCATATCGAAATTCTCTGATTTATGACAGGGCTGCAGCCAAGATCTATCTCCAAAGGGAATTAGTGTGCAAGTTTGCATATTTTTGTTATTTAGGTTTCTGATAGCAGCTGCTAGCTAGAAATACTGAACTGGGAGGTGGTGGTGCAGGGTTTTTCAGCCATTGGAGCAAAGAAAGATAAGAGCCTTATGTTTAGGACATTTAGACCCCTTGACCATCTCACCATACAGTAATTTTTAAACTTGGATTGCAGTAATACAGGAATCCAGTGGAATGGTTAATTGTAGTTGTGGAGAAAGGAATTACCAAAATTCTGTCTCCATGTTTTAACTAGGGGAATTTTAATGAGGCATAAAACTTCAATCATGCGACTGACCTGTGGGGCAGAGTGTAGAACATATAATGAAACAGAAATAGAATTCTGAAAAAAAATTATTACCTTATCTGGAATTTACATGAAGTGTTAACAGGAAATTATGCAGTGGTTATAAATGAAAAATACGGGATTTAATGTACTTATTAATAAAGATTTGTTACATACATGATACCAGTGTCCCAAATCTGCTGTCCGCAGCTGTCCCCAATTTCTTATTTCTCTGTCCTCAAATGCATTTAGTGTCTTCTTACTACTCTGGAAGCTAAGGCCAATATCCATTTAACAGCAGTTTCTAAGACAAACGGAAACATCTTTGTGTAGGTGTTGAGGACTGAGGAATTTCCTTTTTCTGCAGCCTTCAGACACTCAGAAAATTTAGAGGTTTTAATTTGGAATTCAGCTAATATTTTCTTTGGATTTGAAAACCTTCTGTGATGAGCAGGAAAGAAAGAGCACATGGTAGCTCTTAAAAAAGGGGAAGAAAGCCCTCTCCATTGAATGAAAGATGAGTAACTGCTGAATTATGCTAGTATTGCACTGAGCAAAGAAATCACACTGTGAAAGTTTATTACCTTAGCTACTATCCGGCTCCATATGGAGTCATTATGGCCTAGAGTCTCAGTAGTGCTCCTGAATTGACCTCACCATAATGCAGCTGTGCTTCCAGGTATTAAAACCTCTCTCATATTTCACTGAATATTCCCTAGGGGATTCAAGGTTATTGTATAAAAAAACTTTAAAATTTGATTACTTTGTTCTCTGACAAAGAATTTGGTAAGAAGATCATACAGCCTGCACATGGAAATGTGCGAGCTGTTTCTTGTAAATCAGTATTTCTTACACGCTTGTATTTTTGCATTCCTACCCTTGTTATTTGATGGCAATTCTGCCAATAGTCATGTTTAGGTACGTTACACAGTTACTTAATTGACCCACTTTCTTTGTATAGCCACTCCAAGCATAGTGTTGACCTTAAAATAACGCTGTCATCCTGCACCTAAAACAGCACTGACTGGGGCTGAACTTCCTGTCCCTCTCCACAGACACCAGTGGTGTGAATTTACTTCATACAGTAGCACATTTGAAGGGACGATTTAAAACGTTGTGCACCTGGTATGCGAAGAGTTATCAAAACAGGGACATAATGGAAATGGAGGAAATAGATATTAAGATGGCTTTCTTTGCAACAAATTAATCCACTTGCTTGGGACCATTATTCAGACAAAACAGACAATGTAGTCAATGAAATTGTCACCTGAAGAGAAGGACATAGTAAAGTCTATTTTTATATATTCATACATATATTAAGACAATC
This sequence comes from Hemiprocne comata, assembly GCA_020745705.1. Lineage (NCBI taxonomy): Eukaryota > Metazoa > Chordata > Aves > Apodiformes > Apodidae > Hemiprocne > Hemiprocne comata. The sequence continues at coordinate 144,878,254 of CM036587.1, forward strand.
TATGGGTCTTCTAATGTTCTAATGTTTTCAGTTTCCATAATAATAGTGTAGGATGGCATATACTGAAGATTATTTGAAATACAAAAATAGTGCTCCTTTTTTTTTTTAAACAGTAACAGAAAAAATCCAGCAGAAATATAGAAGAAGCAATCTTTGAACAAAGTCCACCTTCTCAGTTCCTAGGAAAATCGAGCAAGCTCTCTTTCTTACTGCCTTCTTTAGTGATTTGATTGCAATGGATTCTGTGCCCGCTGTACTATGAATTTTATGATTCTGTGAGAAAAGATGAATATAGCACTATAAATCTCCTTTCTGAATGCTATTTTGCCTTCTCTAAAGATATTTTAATCTAGTCTATCCATGCTATTTGCAGAAAAGTGAGAGATAGAGTTTTTGTTAGCCAGTGACTTTGGTTTTTAGAGCATGGACTCCATCTGTGGCCCTGAAGCTTCATTTGGTCAGTCACTGATGTATTTTTTTCCATTTTTACTTGAAATTGAGATCTTTATGCAAAAACATGGTGCATCTTTGCTCAAATTAAAGGTTATGTTGAATGTTGTATTAGGCAGTCCAGTGGTATGGAGAAAGTGAGGATAAAGTATGTCTAAGGCCCTTGCATTAGTTGGCAGGCCTCATCTGGCCTCAGAGAAGCAGGACACTAACTCAGCAAAGATGTAATGCTATTGTGGGAATATAAACATACATTATGAAGCAAGGGATATAAAGTGAAAGCATGTATCAGTTTTTCCAAAGAACATGACAGCTTCTGTCCTTCCTCATATGGCCTAAGTACTCATACATATAAATAATCAGTCTCCCTATTTTCTTCATTAAATTAGTAAGCTATTGGTCATTTTAGTTTAAGCTCTACCATGGACTATGAAGTCTGAGAATCGCCATGTATGCAAAAACCACTTCCACAAGGTATTATTTTAAAATAATATTATTTTAATGATTTGTCATAAAGAATGATCTTCTGTAGTGCTCTGATAGCCAGTAATAGTTAAAATATTAAGTGTGCAGTATAGTTAACTTGGATAATGCAGCATTAAAGTAGATACACTTTAGCCGATATGAGGCATCAGAGGTAAAATCAAAAGGATTCAATTTGACAGAAGAGCCCCATTTAATTCCTTCCAACCCCTGTGGTTCTATTGAATATAATGTACTTTAAGTACCTTTCTGGACTGCAATAACATCTGCTGTTCTTGGAAAACAGTTTTTGCCAGAGATAGCTATGTTACTGGGAAATGCTGGCCTACAATGGCTTGGAGGGAGGGAGTTGTCTTCTTGTAATGCTCTTACTAATTAATTTCTACAAGACTTGCTCCTAGGCTAGCTGTTGTGAGCCCAGCAGTGTGAAGAGTTTAGCTGGGAGAGTCACGAGGAGGGATGTAGTGACAGGAGCAGAGCCCATGTGTGCATGCACATGTATATCCCCCCCAAGAGAGAGAGGAGAGGAACAAAACCGCTCAAAGATAGACAATAAAGGATAAAAACTTAGTTCTCCAGTGGCTATGGCTCTTCGAAATTACATACTGGGTTCTACAAACTATATCCAGTCTGACCAATTGGAGGCTGTACCAAACCTTATGAACTTACCTTAGCAACCACTCAAGTATGATTGATTTTGATTATGTAAGTTTGGAAAAAGTAATCATTCTTGAAGATGTTGGCAACACGCTTGTATCTGGAGACCTATTGTCCCTCAGCAAAATTAATTGCTAGTGGTCAAATCCTGTGTGCTTCATGCTTGTGTTGACTTCAGTTATGGCAGTCTCTGAGACAAGCCAGAGTTACATGATTTTACACGTGTGTTTCTATGTTTGCATGAAGACACACGTACACATGCCCAGACATGCACTGCACATATGCTCATACATTTCTAGGAGCCCTACTTTCAAACCACTTTCTCAGAAAAAAAGGCAAAACCAGTTTTAATTTCACAGAACTGACCAGGAGAGATAATGAAGTACCTTCAAAACTCTTTATGTGTGGAAGCCCTAGAGGCAAACCCCAGAGCTTTCTTACTTTCAGCAACCAATTACTGCAAAAAAAAAAAAAGGTTTCCCCAATTATGAAGTACACTAATGTAGACTGCACAGACTCAATTTCACAAAGTATTGGAAAGGCAGCATTCACATAATTAATGAGAAAATGCTGCATGTGTTCAGACCTTGTGTTAATTGATTAAATGAGTCTATGTCTAAATCTGATTATAATCACACTGTGGCAGTACAATAGAGCAAGTGTGTAAGAGGTAAAGGGACTCTCTCTTTCTCTCTCTTACACTCTCAGATACGTGGATACGTCCTGCTTCCTGCTCCCCCTCCCCAAACTGTAAAAGCAGAATAAAACCTGGGCTAATAGAAAAGGTAGCAAACTTTCCTAACAAAAGCTGGATAGCTTAATCACAATTACTTGAACAATTATTCTTCATTTAGTGTCTCGATTCCTGTTTAATCCATCACTTGCACTTGTAAAATGCAACGTACTCTGTAGCAAACATCAGCTTGATGCTTGTTGTGGTTAACAAGTGCTGGTTAGTTTTCCTGCCGTGTCATAATAAAACACAAAACCTGCCATGTGCTTGTCATTTTTTTAAAGAAGGCCACAGTGTTCCCTAAGGGTTGTGAGAGAAGTTCATCCCATTGAACTGGTCAGCAAGATATCATTAGCTCGTTGTGTACATGAAATCCAGGGGTTAGAGCACCAAGCGTCACAAGCCAGTTTCTTTACCTCCTTGAGCTGATCAGAGGATCAGAGTATCAAGGAAGGATTAGCACTGACTTGGGATTTGTGTGATTGGTTAATTTATTGCGGCGATGGCAGGCCTTTCATCTATGGCAACATTTAATCAGCACGGCCATGGAGGCTATTACGGGTTAGCTCTTTTCTCAAGTCAGCCAGGGCTGCACCATCAGCCCTATCACAATTCCCCTGAAATTTCCAAATTATCTGGAACAGGCTTTAGCCTCACAGTAATAAAAATTAGAAGAGATTCCTGATAGCACTGGTGGAAAAGGCTTTCACTTGCACAGGGCAAATTATAAATAGTATGAACGTGCACTTTAAAAAAAAAAATTCTCCACCTCTTAAGAGATGTGCAGGACTTATCACCCCTGCTCTGATCCAAATCCTCGTGGTTGAAAATTTATATTAGATTTTATCAGTGAGGCCTAAGTCTAGAAAAATCAATGAAGGTTATCTTTTATGTTGCAGGAACTTGTGGAAATATTGATTTTCATTTTATAGTGAATTTGGAGCATGAGTTGGTAATCACTGCTGAGCTGACTACAATGTTTGCCTACTGTATCTTTTACTGAGTTTTGCTCAAGTATTTAAGATCGTATATTCCTGTTGATTTTAGCATGTAGTTGGAAGTCAAATGTTTCTTAATACAAGTTGGTTCATCTCTTGTTATATAGTGTAATCCTTCAGCGTAATGATGATTAGCTAATGTCTTTTGAATGATTTCTGAATTTAATAGCAGTGTTCAGAACGAGAAGGAGGGAGATTTCAGGACTCCCTTCATGTATCTTCTTTTTCCTTACTAGTCACTAAAACACTAAGTGAAATACAAAGTATAAGAGAATATAATGAAAAATAAGACAAAGGATGCAAAAAGATAAAATGTCCATGTATAAAAAGAGTTCAGAACCTGAATAACTGCTAGTATAAATTATAGTTATTCAATATATTAAGCACTAAATCTTTCAGAACTAATGAAAGCTAGAAAAACTTCTTACTGATGAAAGATATCGTGGCCACAGTTTATTAAATGAGTCTGGATCCTTCCTCTTGGCTCTTAAAAATGCTTTAACTAAGTAAAACAGTGACTCAGAGTGATTTTAGAGCTTTTCTCCTGTAATGCCTGTACTCACTCTGTTGTTTTTGTTTGTAAAGAGTATGTCCATTTTCAGTGTCATTTCTATTGGGGTGTATCCATGCAACTCATTTTAAAATGGATGAATTATTCCCAAAGTCATTTCAATATTAAAATAAATCGGTTCCTGCCAAATTTGTGCCATTTTTGTTTTGATTTTAGCTAACATATGTGACTCAGTTCTTTCAGACCTGATATTGGAAAACCAATTTTTTAATACCTCCTTCACACAATCTAACTCTTGGGAAAGTAAAATAAAACTTTGTGACTGATCATGAGGGCTTAAAAAAGGCATACTCTCAGGTAACTGTTCACTGTTAAAGCAAATATTGTTCTAAATAGTTGGAAAAACAAATTTATGGCCAGTTTTAAATAGATTGATTTTGGAGTATGGGCTCTGCTTTTTCCCTCCTTCCTAAGTCCCTTGGGCCAGACCTGTTGTGTCTTGCATCCAGAATGCACGATGGTTTTAAATCTGTAACTCTCTAGGGGTGTTGAAATCCTTTTTTTATAAACATAGGTGCAAGGAAATACTCTTTTTCTGGGAGAGAAACAGTGAAGCTTTTTGCAAAGCAGATGTCCTCAAATACAGTTTAAGAACTTGATACTGCAGGTGACCTTGAGTATCATCTCTAAATACATTCATTCTGAGCTGCAGCAAACTTACAGGGAAAACATAATTACCTGGATCTCCTCCTGGTTGGAACACCTGCAGCACTATGCTGGGAAACATACCAGGATGCACTTACCAGGATGCATGTCTGTAAAAAATACTAGTTCCTACAATGAACTGTGTGTTTCTGCATTTATTTATATATACTGCATGATACTGGCATCCTTCCCCAGTTAATTATGCCCTATTATGCTTCTAGTGCTGTGATTATTTTATTATCCTAACTTTTAGTGGTGTTCTTGAGTATTGTAGCTGGTATGTCTTTTGCTTGGTTCTATCCAATTGCCTTCAATCACAGTCTGTTGATATATTACACAGAAATGTTGAGGATTTATAAATAGGAGCAATGGTTTGTCACTGATTTCAGGGAGAGCAGGATTGTGTCCACTTTGTGTTTTTCCATGTGATGATTAAGGTGACTGGTAATCCTTTAGCTGTAAATCATTTTCAGGAAAAAAGAAAGGTAACAGATTGAATTCTTTACTCACTGGTCATGGCATTTGTATGAACTATGAATACTGATGGTATATATAAAAGACATTTAAGAAGGTTTTACCTGCTGTCATGTGAACTTTTATAAGGTACAACGAAATAGAAAAGGTTTTTTTTCTGCCTACAGGTAAATGTTTATGTGATCCAAAGCTGTCATCCTTAAGATCTGCCTCACAGAAACTCCTAGTGTCTTTTCTGTTGTTTTGAGCTGAAGTAATGCTGGAATAAACACTTGAAGGGGCAATCTTAAAATGTAAGGGCATGGAGGGGAAGCCTAGTATTTTTTTTTCTTTAAATTCAAAATGAAATTACTAACATCAGAAAATCTTTGACAGTAGAGAAATTGAAAAGAAAGGATGACCTGCAAAGATTGAGTTAAACTATATCATCTGAACCACAGGTGCAATTCCTTTTGACATCAATGGGAATAGTGTCTGTGCTGCTGAGAGTAAAATATAACCCGTTGTCTACTTGCTTGTCTGTTATGGAACTACAGATGAGCCTGCATAGCTGAGCAGATATGCCTGGACAGATTTTATTTCTTTTGTTAATTGTTAGTCTGGTACCTGGCATTTGCATAAAATGACACATTTTGCACACTGTAAAGCAGTGCTGAGATTAAAGAAAACAATTAAAGGGATCATAACACAATTCACTAGGATTTAGAACATTTTGCAGTATTCTCTATTTTATTGTCGTTATTTATCTAAAGACCAAGGGGTGATTGAGACTCCCAAAATCAAGTCATATTTTGAAAAAAAAAAATTTCTTAAAAATTTACCAAAATTGGAAAGACTAATTTTTTCATAAATCAATACAGTATTTCAAAGAAGTTTTCTTTGAACTGCCTATAGATTCCAGCAGTGCATCTTTTTCTGTGATTCTTCTCTGCTGCCATTAGTTACACACTAATGAAAGAATGCAAAGGGGTTACTTTTGGTAATCTGAAGCATTGTTACTGTTAGAAATAAACCTTGAATAGCTGATTTTCAAAATGGCAATTTCCAGGTTTGGCCCTTAGTTACAGGTTTACTGTAAGTTTTTGTTTGTTAGGCTTCATGAAACATTTTAGATTAAGGCTGAAGAAATGGAGATTTGCAGTGAGATGATAAGATTCTTGTGTGCTGGATTCCTGAGGCTTACTGATCAATTTATAGTAACAGAGCAGAATTTCACCCCAAAGATGGCCTCACCATTACAAATCCTGTGTGCAGGTCATGATACTCTCTTCCTTTTGAATTTTTTTAGAAACCTCTTACCTTCCGTAAACCCCATGGCTCTTTATGTGCCTGGTCAAGAAGAGCAAATATCCATAAGAAGGGTGGGCTTCTCTGGTGAATACGTGACAGAGTTCCCCCAAGTTTTTAAAGGTTCCTCCAGGAAGAAAACATTTGACCCTGGATTGCCCTCAAGAAGACAAGTCCTTGTAATTGACCGGGACAAATAAATCACATACAAATGATCTTTTATTATCAAAATAATTATACATTTTGGCTGGGCGGAGAATGACAGTCCTGGTGAAAAGGACTTAGGGGTGGTAGCAAATGAGAAGCTCGACATGAGCCGCCAGTGTGCGCTTGCAGCCCAGAGGGCCAACTGCATCCTGGGCTGCATCAAAAGAACTGTGGCCAGCAGGGTCAGGGGGGTGATTCTGCCCCTCTACTCTGCTCTGGTGAGACCACACCTGGAGTACTGTGTACAGCTCTGGAGCCCTCAGCACAGGAAAGACATGGAGCTGTTGAAGCAAGTCCAGAGGAGGGCCACGAAGATGATGCAAGGGCTGGAGCACCTCTACTATGAAGACAGGCTGGGAGAGTTGGGGCTGTTCAGCCTGGAGAAGAGAAGGCTCTGGAGAGACCTTATAGCAGCCTTCCAGTACCTGAAGGGGGCCTACAGGAAAGCTTCGGAGGGACTTTTCACCAGAGAGTGTAGTGATAGGACAAGGGGTAATGGTCTTAAACTGAAAGAGGGGAGATTTAGGTTAGACATCAGGAAGACATTCTTCACCATGAGGGTAGTAAGGTGCTGGAATAGGTTGCCTAGGGAGGTTGTGGAAGCCCCCTCCCTGGAGGTGTTTAAGGCCAGGTTGGACGAGGCTTTGTGCAGCCTGGTCGAGTGTGAGGTGTCTCTGCTCATAGCAGGGAGCTTGGAACCTGATGGTTTTTAAGGTCCCTTCCAACCTTAACCATTTTATGATTCTATAATACAACTATAGCATAGCCAAAAGAGTTAGTACCCATATCTACCTGATACAAAATACAGAGTTTGCAAGTCAGTAGTTTAATAGGCAAGTTGGGCAAACCCAACAATTTAAAGGTAACATGGAAATGAGGTGGGGTGTGGGGGATAAAAGTCCATTAAAAGAAAAAAAAAGAACAAAAAAAGGCATTGTGTTGACACTTTTTTCTTTTAAAAAAAATTCTTACTTGGAACAATATAGTGGAAAACTAGGATTGTTATACATTCCTAAAATTACTGAAGAATTGCTTATATGTGTACTATGTTGATGAGCCAGTTCATTTCTAGATTATTTTGGATATATTCCTGGGAAATAAGCCAACACTGATAAATAGACTGGATGTTTGGAAAGCCTCTAGGAAGAATCTAGTGATCATAGTATTATAAATATGAAATTTAACTCTAGAAAATGTAGTCCATTTGATAGTATAAAAAAGACAGATTTTGAAAAAAAATGTTAAAGGTAAGTTACTTTGAACGCTGTATATCAAACTAGTTACAGAAAAATGGGAAGTATTTCAGATGCTGGAAAAAATACAGTTGGAAGGTATCCTGAGTCAAAGAAACTAATTAATGTCATTCTCCTCATGAACATTTTCTTACCTATGTGTATTCCAGCACTGCCCTTACATGTGTTACGCACCTCACTGACCCTGATCCAAAATCTCAAATTAGCTGGAGTCATTACACCAACCTTAAAAAATTTTGGATGAGACCAGAAGCATTTTTGTTGCCCAGTGCTAGTTGTCTGTCTTTTGACTTGTTTACAGTGCTGGCAAGGTCTGTGAGCTTTTTTTGAAACACAGATATTTATTAAGAGAAAAAAAAAACAAACTAGGTTCTTTGCTTTAATGGGTTCAATTTTCTGTAAATAAAAAAGCACATATTGAGATTCTAACTGCTAACATCATGCACTGACATACACATTTATAATAAAGAATACAATTTCTTTTTTTAAACCAATTAATTTCTGAAAGTTTGAAACAATTCTAGGCAAACTTTAAAATTTTAGTCGATGTTGCCTTTTAACAAAATTGAGTATTGTAGTAATGATATTCAACCAATCATAAGATACTCAGTTTGGTTATTCTTCCATTTCAATTGTAAATGGCACCTGCAATCAAATGTACTTGAAGTTTTAGAACCTTCTGTTTGACATGGACACCATTTCAAAGATAATTTACACACTACTAAATGTTGGTTTTATAAAGAAAAAGTGTGTTATTTACAAATTTTTTGCAAATTACATCTATATATTATTCTGTTCTGCAAAAATGTGTTAAGTGAAGACCTTGTAACTTTATCTATGTGGAACTGACTGAAGTGAATGCCATAAAACATCAGTTGAATATTTCTCATTCAGTAGGAATCAATTGACAGGGTTCATATTTGTCTTAAATGACACACTTAGGACTGCCATGAAGAGCTGAAATCTGCGTAGCAGTGAAGGGTCTCTCTTAATTAGATGGTGGGCACAAAGTAAAAGAATCAATAGAATTTATGTCCATGTCCTGCTCCCTTCACTTTAAATAGTGAAGAATTTCCATGGCTTCATTTGATTTCAGCAATGAGCTGTGGAAAACTTTAAAAAGTGTTTTAAAACTAGCCTGTTTATAATATGCTACAGGGAAATAATTCCTCTGGCAATTATCCTATTTACAGTCAAGTCACTCCATAACTAAAAAAAAGGCAGTGCTAGGGTTTCCTAGAAAGCATCCCATTCCTGCTGTCAAGGTTTTAATCAAAACCCAAGGCCTTGTGGAGTAATCTAGGGATTTTCTCTTGTGTTTTATTAGTTGTTTTTGAACATTAATCCCAGTAATGAGCAAGTAACAAAACTCAGCTGTACATACAAAACTACCACCTATTGCAGTCCTTTCAGTCTCAAATAGGATAACCAGAGCATAACTACTGTGAAGCAATACAATTATGAATTTCTTGGGGGAAAAAGGAGAGATAAGTGCGTGGAAGTCAGCTAACACTAATACATGGGTGGCTACAGCATGCAAGGGGTTAACAAGATTTTCATTTTAGATAGTTGCCGTAGTAACAATCAGAGAGCTCAGGCTGTATCTTTTCTATTTGTGGGGAATGTTTAGATTTACAGAGTAGCTCAGCTTATTATATATCTGCCTTGATTGCTGGATAAGGTTTGTTGATTAAAAACAGAATAAGATGCATTTTTATAATACTGAGGGAACCCACTGCCCCCACCTCCCATCACTCATTGTCCAGATCCCTCTCTGCTCTCCCAGCACTCGCCTGCAACCCAAGGTGTGGCTGTAAATCAAGTTTCACTTGAACTTTCAATGAGCAGAGGCCAGTGTTGGCTGCACTGTGTGTGGCAGGAGCACTTGGTCCTGAGCAACCCTTTTTTCCTCTAGCAGCTGATGTGGACTCTAAAGCCCTGCTGCAGCCAGTGAGGGATTTGAGCGCTGCTGCTTTTGTTTGGTGCCACAGCTTGTGTTCACTCGTTCACCATCCACAGTTTAGCAAAAGAAGGTTTGATTAGAGGTCACCTCTGTTGTGGAGGAGCGAAGAGGCAGATTTTCGAGCATTCATCACCCAACTGTTCCTGTTGGAATTAGCAGGAGCTGTCAAAGGCTCTCGGGCCCTGCAGACATGGCCACCTTTCTTCAATGTGTAAATGGGATCTGCGCTTGTGAAAACCAGGCAATTACTCATTTCCTTCCCTTAAAAACTGAGAAGGCTTGTGACTGCCATAGCGGGGTGCCGGGTGTGCAGAGGTTGCCTTAACACCCCAGACGGATGCCACATGAGACTGGTGTCCCGCACTAGTGGTGGCCTCACACCTCACATGTAGGCCTCTATCTCCTGGGAGCAGGGAAAAAACCCTGCTCCTTTGGGATGCCATGTTCAAGTCTGCCTTCAACAGCTGCTGCCAATTAGTGCCAACTGATATGTGGTAGTTGTTTGAAACAGATAGGGTGGCTGCAGTACTGTAGCATTTTAATGCCAATTTCTGTGACAAGAAGAAGAGAAATTCTAGTATAAAGTTTTACTAACTTCTGTATTTTGATAGCCTGGTCTTCTCTGATTCTGCCAATTTCTAAAGCTTTTGCTCTCTTAGAGCTCTTGATTTTTCATACCATTGATGCTGTTCATGGAGTTAGGTTGCTTTCTTGGCTCCATAATACATGCACTGAAGAGAGGCTTTCTTTTCCTTTTATTAACTTCCCTGGGACATCGAAGTACTAGGAATATTTGGAAGCTGGCACTTTTCTTTGTTTGTTTTTTTTGCACAGGTATCTGAAAACAGATTTGAAAGTTTTATTGGAAGCAGAAGGAATTTGATTTTATGTTCTTTGAACCAGGAAAGGCCTTCAAGGAAAAAATACCTTTGGAATTAAAAAAAAAATAAATTATTTGTGAAACTGGTCTGAGCCAACATTAGAATAGTATTCTAATCACTTAAATTCAGTCTTTAATGTGGTGGCATACAGTCTGATTCTTGTTACCACTCTGAGTTTTCATTTCATAGAAAGGAAAAAAAAAAACAACAACCTGATTCCTAGGTGCAAATTTGTTGGTTTTTTGATGCTCCCTAATTTTGAAAGTCAGCCCACTGCCACCTGAGGACCTCTCCTTGGACTTGTGATCGCATATAGAAGCTTTACAGCTCCCGAGGGGTCCCATTAGAGAGCACGGAAATGCAGCACTGCTGTTCTGAGGAGGCTTAATCAGTAGCCTGGTAACTGACAAGAGTTCAGCACCAGTTTTCTGTAGTCATAGACATACCCAGTTATTTGGTTCATCATTTTCACACTGCTTTGGTTCTACACATGCAAGTGGGTGAATCCATCAGCTCCCCATAAGGAAGTTGCGTCACTCTTTTATCAATACCCTTTAAACTTGATACCAGCATGTGCATATCCCTCAGTCTCAGAAACAGGCATTGGTTCATAGTCAAATTCTTGCTGCAAAAAAAATAAAAACATAAATTTCTTTCTTTCTGGAAAAATGATCCTTTAAATAACTTGCCAAGCTGCCAGCTTCTTTGTCCGTTGTTACTTATTCCAAGTGATAGTTTTTTTAAGTTCCTTAAAATATGTCAAAAAGGGATGGGTTTGGGCTCCAGTCATTGTCATTTTCAAGTTATAAATATAACACCGGCTCCCTTTCTCCCTTTTAGACCTTCTTTTAAGTGTAAATGTTTCATAAGTATCTGAATGAATTTTCCAAGTAAAATATATTTTCTGGGAACTATTTTACTTACAGAAAATACACCCTTATACCCAGCTTCATTTTGTTCAAAAACCAAAAGCCTGAAAACAGCATTCCTACACTACTTCTTTGTTTCCAGATTTTAAGATCTATTATGCATAGCATAGTGCGTAATCATAATTATGCATTCATGATGATGTTTGTACTGGCTTAACTCAGGAATAGTGGGAGAAAGCTAATCTCTAAGCTACAGGCTGTTTTCCTGCACTTCAGATTCTGATCTGAGCTGTTTGTTGAGTCTTACTGGAACCAGAGCACTGTACTCACCAGTCCTGCTGCCGGACTCCCCATCTTTATCTCCAGTCCCAGTGAAGGACCTTCACCCATTCTTGGAAAACTTTCTTTGTTTCATGGAAACTTGCATAGTTGCATAGTTTGTCATGTTGCATCTACTCAGTTACCCTGAAGCAATTTAAACGAGAGATGCATTACACAACTATGTCATACAAGCTACAAAAAATGAAGGTCCTTTTAATCTGCCATTGGGATTTTGGGGAACTTCATTTTAATTTTTATGTGAGAACAGGAAAAAAAAATTCTCATGCTTTTAAGGCAGTGGGGAAAAAATTACCTGATTATGTGAAACATATTCTTCAACTGCAAGAAAGCAACTGCTTGCAAGGTAAAGGTGCCACTCTGCTCAGTTCATCTTCTTGGTCCAAGCCTTCTGTAATGATAAAGAAAATGAAAGCACCATTATTATGTAATTCAGATCTCTGAAAGATCATATGGACAGAATTCTGACATATGTTTTCTCTGAAGTCACCACATATTAATCAGCTAGTCAATACCTTTGTTGTTTATTTAAAAATCTATACAAAATTTGATGGAATGGAAGGAAAATTTAAAACCCTAAAATACTGCATAGTCATATGTTCATTTCTACTGAACTGATTTTCATGTGAAGTCTGTTTTAATATTGTATGGTTTTTTTCACTGATAATATTTGGGAAGGATTTTCAATGGAATTTAAAATTAATTGAACTTTTACAAGAAAACAGTATGTGTATCTTATGAAAGTTTAACCAGCTAAAGGAAATTTTACAACACTCTATCTTTGAAAGAGTAAATGGAAAGCATGCTTTAAAGTGAATAGCGAATAACAAACATTCCATTGTTCACAAACTTTTGCAACAATATTATATATATGTAGAGTTAATTCTTCTCAGTACGTGTAGGCAAGAAAACATAGAGTAACACTGGAAATCACTAATGGAAACTTGTTCCAGTTTATTTTTACATAAACAGTGAAGAATCATGCATAATGTAACAGTGTACCAACTAGCAGCACACTCACAGGAGATAATTTAAACTTGTTTTTACGGACACAAGAAGCTGATTTTAAAGCAATCCCTAAGAAGATTGTCCTTGATTTTACATTATCCTGGGTGGGTGTTTCGGTTTCTTCCATTTACTATCGTACGCGCTGGGTGAAAAATATCGTAGTGTCTGCTTAATAGTGACAGAATTTTCTACATGAAGATGTAAGGAGGAATTAGGTTTTACCCCATAATTGTATATTAAATCAGTGTTAAAATACAGTTGTAATCAAATCCTTTCATATCCCAAGGCCACACATTTGATACAGTACATTGGAAGGTCAGAATACTTAGCTGAGTATATACCCCTTGAGACTCAACAGATGTACAGATACGCGGCCTAATCCGAAAAACGCATTCATAAGTCTGGAAGATCAGAATTGAGCCTTAATTCTCTAAAGGACTGCCACAGGGTTGTGTGGTCCTTTCATCCAAATTAGAATGATTCATTATGTCTGGTCCATTAGCACCATCAGGGATAGGTGTGGGCCATAAAATCTGCATTAGGATTTCTAAATATGTCAAGGATAATCTTAAAATGAGATAAACTGGAATGTTTTAACTGAAGTAAAAATGATTAATCAAAGTCATACATGTGGACTTCTGGTTGTTGAGTCATGTGTTAAAGTTCCACTGTAAGTGATTATGCAGTCTTAACAAATATGAATCTTGGGCAGAGTATTGTGTATTTGATTTATACTGTTACTTTAAAGTACTATGTTTCCTGCTACCAAAGATATACATAAAATATCTAAGAAAAACATGCGTAAATTATTTTAAAATTGGGAAGAAAAGCAGATTTTTTTTTTCTATTCCCTAGTTCTATTTCAAAGTAGTTAGGAGTAGGAATTTTCTTTGCATCCAGTGTGTGCACCTCTGAAGTTCAAGTATACTGTCTTGCATCATCACGATAATTACTCTGTAATACCTACACCATTGCCTGTAATACCTTTGTATTAAATATGTATTTAATAAATGCCTCACAATATACATTGGAAATACAATCCGAATACAGCTGCACTGGGTTATACAGTTAAAGTATTGGACAAGCACATACAGAGAACTTTTTATTTTCTACCTTTTTGGTTCTGGGGAAAAAAAGTAAAACTAAAAAATACTATCTTTCACTGCTACAAAAGCATGACTTCTTCTTATTCACGTTTCATGGCAAAAATACCCAATTTTTCTAAAGAAAAATACACAACCTGTGTTTGCACATCCAAAGTAATAATAATTTATAATAAGCAGAATCTATAACTACTAATTAATATATAGTTCTGAGTAATGCACTGCTTATAGAAGCCTTTATGTATGTCTTTTTTATTTTTGTATTTTAATGGATTCCCTAAACAACAATAAATATATATAATACATGAAATTTAGACTTCTGGAAAAGATGGTTGAAATTATCTGTTCCAGGGTAAGAAAAAGTAGAACAGAGAAAAAAATCCAGAATTACTGCAAAACAGAAATTGTTTGGTACCACAGTGTAACTAAACTGTAGATACAGCCATCATTGTGGATAGTTTCAGTATGAATAGCTGGACAGTGGGACCAAGAAGTATTGACTCGTTATTATTTCATGTCTTCTAGAAAAACCTCTGAAATTGCCTCCTTGATCTTCTAGAATATCTTTTATCAGATTAACTACTCCAGGTTGATCTGTTTACAAAGTAAGAAGGCAAATGTCAGATGATTAATAGGGATTGATGGTTTATCACAGAGTTTAGTCCTTCAACCCGTCCAGCATAAACTTGATGTTTGCAGAATTGCAGCTGAGCCATACTGAGCAGGGTATTCATCTACTTAACATTAAAATGTGTAGAAAAAGTGAAAGGAGTTTCATTCAAGCAAGTGCATTCACTAAATATTTACTGCCAAATATCAACATGGTCTAATTAGTAGAAACAGAGACCTAATTCTTAGGGTAGGCATTAATTTACAATAGGGAAGTTAGCCCCCTAGGAAAAATGCACAGTTATTTCAGTGTGAAAGTGTGCAAGCAGCACAGCACTATATCTTGTCTAAAGATAAGTTATATGTAGTGTGATTGCATCTGTACAGGTGCATGTCATCTCTGAAATAGTATTATCCAAAGTATTCAGCTTCACAGTAAATCAGAAAGGTTCAACACCCGTGGCAGATAGCTGAGCACTGAGACACCATGGCAGTGGGCATGCTCCCTGCAGGTATCAACTCACCAGGATGAAGGTGATTCACTTTGCACTGTCACATTTCAGAATAACCTCATCCCATTTATGCTAATCACATCACTAGGAGTACAGTTTCCTGGTGCTGGTCATTGTGTAAACCCACAGTATACATACTGCTTTCCCAAAAAAATGAACGGGACAGAGAGTAAGAGGAGAAATACAATGAGAAAGTTGAGTCAGGAGAGTGATAGCAAAATACACTGCTGTCCATCCTGTGCTCTTTGGGAAAGGGAGAAGGTAGCCAGACATAGTAAGTGCAGAATATACAAAATGAAGGAAAGAGAAAGGTAGGACAGGGCAGGAGAGAAGCAGCTGCAGAGGGAAGCCGGGGGAAAAGACTTTATAGGAGGGAAGGGCAGGAGTAAAAAGCCCATCAACACGGGGTGGTTTGTGCAGGGGAAGCTCACTGAATGTTGAGAGGTCCATTTTGAAGCTTTTCTTTTCTTGTTCCTACCAATCGGTTGTCACCTCTTCCAGGACCACATGGCAAGCATCCAGGAGTTACTGAGACCCTCAGCTAGGACCAGATGCTCCAGAATCTGCATTAATTATCTTAAACCTTCCTAGTTCTGTGGAAGAGTTTGAAGAAGGGTTCCAAGTGTATCCCGCAGTAAATAGAATACGTTAAATTTGCTTTTAAGAGCCGTTATTTTGTATGTATGTTACAGTGAGAATTCATTTATGTTTATTTTATTGATCTGAAGAAAATGCATTCTAGCTAGGTAACAGGACATGATCTCAACGTCTAGCATACATTTAATTTGCCTTAGGGAAATTCATCAGCAGTCATATTTGATATTAATAAAAAATTTTGAATCATATTGAAGTCATAACAAGTGTTGGAAAATATTAACAGACCTAGGGGGTGGTTTTTTGTTTGAATATTTTATTTGGTCTGCTTTAGGTTTGTGGATATATGGTAAAATGTAGGTTCAGTTTTGTCACTTGACAAGTGTTGATCTCTTGGGGTAAACAGCAGGGTTTCTCAGTTGCAGGGAATCCCAGCTGTCTTTTGGGATTCCATCTGTGTGTACATGTCTTCCTTTCATTATTTTTTTTTCTCTTTTCTGTGTTTGAAACATTTAAATGCTTTGATTTGGCCAAAGCCTCTTTAAATATTACCAGTTCTTTTTCTTCTACTACCACCAAAAAACCCCACAAAAAGCTGAAGAGACCCCCTCTTCAGATAAGTGGAATCCTCCAAAATTAAAAGCCAAGTATAATGCCTTGTGATGCAAGTTGTTTCACAACCAGCCAGTTGGCAAGGTGCAGCACTGCCATGCTAAGCACTAGTGCTACCTAATGAAAATCCAGAGCCCTGGGCAGGACAGACATGAGGACTTTTTCTCTTCCACCTTGTCCAAAATACTGGGAAGTAACACTGACACCTTATTTTCTCCATCACTGGTTTCATGGCCCATCACAAGCAACAATTTCTCCATCTTCTTTCTGCCAGTGAACATGCCAGAACAAGAGTTACATCTCTGCAGGTGAACAGGTTCCTGTACTTGAAAACTCCTCTGAAATAATGGATCTCAGAAAGTTGTACAGTAGCAACTAAACCAGTTGTTTAATACTGCCTGCAGATTTAGAAGAAATTAATTGCATTTATTACAGTTATATCAGGTTTACAAAAGGTATTTTTCAACCACAAAGACTAAAGATTGCAACATTTCTCTTGCATTTACTGCAAGTTTCAGGATCTCAGTGTCAGACATAGTGGAGGCTGTGAAAACTGAAATCGTGGGGCAATTGTACAATTCCAGAGTTTATGTTTATAGTCTGGAGACTTTAATGTCTTTGCTTTATTCAGTGATGTTTGTTGTCAGCATGGAACCATGTGACCAAACCCTTCCCACATTTCCAGTCTCATGTGAGTTGAGAGGAGTTGCCTCTGCATGTCTAGGAAAGAAAGCTGTGGCCCCATGGAGTGCTGCCATGGGCCTTGACTGGCAGGGTTTCCAGGGAAGCCCTTGAGATAAATATTCTTCCAAGACTGAATCCTCACTAGAAAAAGATAAGAGCTTTAATGGGAGCTGCAGAAATAGAAACTGAAAGACAGTCCACCTGACTGCAGACAAATCAACAGCAAAACGGGGTATCTGTGTCAGTCTGTCTTCTGGGCTGCTTGGATGGGCTTTTCTTAGGGTTTGGTGAATTTGTAAATCAGTTAGATGATCCAGAAATACATTAAGACAGTCAATGTAAGTGTGAAGTGATAGAGTTGCCACTTTTCTTATTCAAAAATGTCTGAGAACAAATATTAATTAATTTGGGATAGTTTGAGGACTGTGCTAATCTCTGCTGTTACTCGTCCCAGAAGGACCCCTTAGGATACCTTTCTGACTGAAATGATTTGATGAGCTTATAAAATTTTGTTGTTTAAGTATGGTGACCACCAAAGTTGAACTTTAACTGTCAAGAGAGGAAGTTCTGCAGTTTTAGCATGTTAGAAGGTGCATCAACCCTGTGACAAATCAAATTGAATTTAAATTGAATTTCAAAGTGGAAACCTCCATCAGTGTATTAGCTGGTGTTTTACTGAACCAAACTTACATTTGTAGGCACTTTTAGTACATTTACAGCTCTCCTCCTAATACAGTCTTGTTTTTAATTGTCTATGTAAAATACAGTAAGGCACAAGAACTTTCTCCAGGGTCACAAAGACAGTTGCATAATCTTATGCATCTTTTATGGGAACTCAGGCTCTTTAGAAAATTAAGAAAGAAAATCTGTTTGTGGAAACCAAAATACAATTAGAGGCAAAGACCTTGAGTATCTTAAGTCTCCTGCAACTTTCCTCTATTTTTTGTGAGAGTACGTTAAGGAAGTGGTTTTGGCATTGTAGAGACCTGTAATGACAGAGGAAAAAAAAGGTTAAGATAGAAATGTAGTGATTTTTTTAATGAACAATACATCTCCTTAAATACATTTGGACAATTTTTGGAACATCATGCCTGGGACAGGATGGTCATGTCACAGCAACTTAGTGAGCATCAGCTCAGTACCTGGTTCTTGCTCTGGCATAACTTCTTAGCAGAAACAGCTAGCAACGATCAGGCGTTTGACATCAGAATTTCATAGATTTCAAACAACTTGTTCATACCGTATTTCTCTTCAGCGTGGGGGTTTCCTTAAGTTTCTGCCAGGCCACACACATCATATGTTAGAAATCCTTGCAGGGAAGAGCCCATCTAACGTTAGTTGTCAGTGCTGATTCCTTTTAGCAAGAGTGCAAAACTAATTTTGGCCTGCTGTGATGGCTATTTTTATCTCCATTAACCTCTTGACAGAATATAAACATTTATTGAGGGTTAGCTCCCTTGTTTGTCCAGTTGCTTCAAATGTTAGTGAAAAGTGGATGCCTTTTTGACCTCTTTCATCCTCATTAGCTGATTCTTATTGTTCCCTGTGAGATCACAGTTTTGATCCTTTTTGTCCTTGTCAAATTTGTCTAGTCATGGCATGAAGACATTAGCAGAAATTACATTTTCAGGTAAAAATTACTCAAGTGTAGAATACACACTTGCCTAGTGTAGAGCAGTGAACAATATTGTTGTTCTCTAATGTGCCCTCATTTCCAAAATGTGAGGTTACTATTGTGTGGCCACATCTTATAGACAGCCACGTTAGCGGGTCCCTATGATCATACTTGGGCAGTAAGCAGAATGTTTTGCAAGCTTTTAAGTAATGTGTAGTAGTTCTTTTGGAGGGAGAAATAAAATTTTATTTAGTTTTCAAAGTCTGGTTTATAAACCATTGTAATATTATTGGTAATGTGTCAAGAAAGCTTTTATGTAAAAATGTACCTTTCTTAAGTTAGAGATATTTCTAGTAGCACAATAAAAAATAAAAGAGCATAAAGTAGCTGACATCTCCCAACACCACCACTATCTTGGGAATGACCAACTAAATATTACAGTTTGACATGTACATCTTATGAATTACAGGATGTTACTCATTGTCCACTCTGAGAGTCAGATCTTTAACATACATTACTTCAAGTGGAGTGGTGTCCCAAAGGTAAAGAGCATTCATGAAGAACACCTTGCCCTACCAGGATTTTATTCTGTGTCCAGCCAAGAAAGCCCTTTTTCATGTTCCTCAGTGGATCTCCATTGTGGTGGTATGGGTGGGGCAAAGAACCTGGCAGGTCTCAATTAGGTATCTCAAGCAGACAGGTTCCAGGCTTCACAGGTTGTAACCAGTGCCTTAAATCCTGCAGACACTTAGTGCAGATTAAAAAGCGCTGGTGTGATGTGCTCAAAGCACAATATCCTGCTTTACAAACGGGTTGCTGCATTCTGCACCAGCTTCAGCTTTCAAATAGATTTAAAATGTAGCCTCAGGTATAGCACATTGCAGTAGTCTAATCTTGAGGTGATAAAGGCATGACTGATTTAACCATAGCTTCTTGTTATCTTGGACTGGGGTCTTTTCATTTTAACCATTTTAGGGAAATGGCCTGTCCTGAATCAGCAGGCTTGCTTCAATTCTTACTATGTAATAAGGCACAACAAGAGCAAGCTTTTGTCAGTGGTGAACACCTCCTATGAATGTGTCAACCTCACAGGATGCCAGACCCCAAGAACTGCTGTGGTTGGTGGTCCTGACTCATCTTACAGCTCACACAATATGCCTCTGAGGGACTTCAAAGAGAAGCTATTGCCAGTCTCCCTTAGTGGAGCTGCCAAGCTTTACAAGCAGCCAGGGCCTTGTGAAGTTTTGTTTTGATATTAAAAGAAGTTTATTTACATATCTGTGCAGCTTGGGAGTAGAGCTATGGGAGAGTGGGAAATTCTTTTGAGGTGTCCATCAGCTCTCCTGGGCTAGCAGAGCTGTGAGACAAAACACCCTGTTCCTCCTCCAGCATATCTCTAGTGCCTAGAGACCACTAACAGCTGCTGAACTGATTACAAGTTTTACTGCCAAGCCGACCTGGAAGCTAATTTATTGATCTCCATGTAGTTCTTTAAGTTCCAAAAAAGCCCGCTAAATGGAGGATGGCAATGTGGACTTGCCTCCTGACTGCTGGTGCTGTCTACCTGCCGCTGCTTCTGCTTCACATCAGAAGGGATGAAGCATCAGCCTGGGCTCCTCTTGTCTAGAAGAAACAGAGGTGGTGGCCTGGGACTAAGCCTGAAATTTACTAAAGGAGAAATTAATCGCCGTGAGAAAGTCAAATGGTATCTCTGCATCTCATTTCTTCCTCAGCAGTATGTGGTTAAGTATAATCCTTTCCCAGGACATATTATTTGTCCTGTCTATGTAGATAATAAACTATTGCCCTGCACAAGAAGATCCTGATATTATTTGAGACTCTTTTATACCACCTTAATACAAATATTACAGATGGGGGAGACACACAAAATGCCAGATGTCTGGGAAAAAAAGCCAAACAACCAGAAACAGGAACAAGATCTTGTGAAAATTAAATAGATTATCCCTTCTGCACTTAAAAGATAGAATTTTAGTTTGTTTTTAACTTGGCCTCCAAAAAAACAAAACAAAACCAAAACAAAACAAAAAGGTGTGTTTGAATGTCTGTTGGAAAAGTCCACTCCCCGGATTCTGTTATTCTATTGCACCGTCTTTTGACTGAACATCATAAGCACTTGTAAGCACAAAAAACAATGTTAAAGGCTTGACTGAAGTGGCAGTTGGAGAAATGCAGCATGTGGTAGGAACACTTCCTGGTCTACGTCTTCATTGTTGCTATGCAGCCACAGTTGCTAACATTCATGATAAAGCTTGTGTTCAATATGGGTATGATTCTCAGCTATGTAAAGAATAGCCCCTCTTTCTTGTTTCCATAGTAGCCTTAGCACTGTTTTGGTGTAAATTACACTAAACTCCAGAGTTTTTTATAACAGGAGATGAAAATGATACTTTGATTACCTTTCATCTCAGCTCTTGCAAATCTTCTTCAATTCATGACTCATTTACATCATTATTTTCTTTGCAGCGCATATATAAATTCTTTGCACTAATTTCTTAACTGGTAACATCAGGCTTCTTGATAATTTATATATGGATTTAACCAAATTTATAAAAGAAAAATTGGCTTGTTCACTTGCCCATTATAAATTAGAATTTAAATTCAGATTTCAAACGCATGAAGTTGGGGTGACTCTTGTGATGCTTGAAAGAAGCAAACACAATTTCTGCAACTTCCCATAGAAAAAGCAGTATTAGGAATTGAGACATTGCATGTATCTGGTTGCAGTATTTCTACACTAGGTAGGTAAGTTTTTGCTAGCTGTTACATTCCTTTTTGCTAATTTCATTCTTCATTTTTATCTGTTTTTTCCAACACATCTGGAAATGGACGATGTCATGGAGTGCATATAGAAGAAATGTGACTTATGCATTAAATATTTGTATGAAAAATGCAAAATATAAAATGCCAGTTGAGCAAGAAATACTATATTTGACCAAACAATGTTAGAGAATAAACAGATTAAAAAAATGTGAAGAATAGTGACATTCAATGTCTTATTCTATCATCTATATTGAAGTATTGATTTATGAAAAATTATATTAAATACATTTTATATATAAGACTATGAATTTAATTTTATATAAACAAATTTAAATAATACCTTAATTTTGATAAATACTTTCATGTATATTTGGGGAATGTAATATGTTCTATGGTAACTCTTAATATACTTCACTACATTTCTAGAGAAGTCCTAGATAATAAATTTGGCCAATAAATCTGGAATGTCCATGGAAAGATACGATTTTCAGTATCTCTCTTAATCATACAGAATATCACAATAGAACATGGCTAGAGCAAACCTGAGAAGTATTGGTGGAATATAAAAATAACTAATCAAATTCTCTTAGAAAAGATTGGAATGTCTTGGTCAGAATTAGATCCAAAAAGAAAAAGAAAGTTACATAATGACTGTTTTACTTTATACTCTGTTGTGGTTTCATGCTTGATAGAGAGAAAAATAACTTTGAATCATAGAAATCTAAGTGGCATCTCAGTGCCACATGCTGACAAACTCAGGAGTTAAGTGTTAATAAATTTAAAGGCTCTACCTTATCTCCTCAAATACCAAATTCTCTAAATTTAGAATCTGAAATGTACACAGGAGAAGGTTTTGTTAAATGTGCATCTCCTTGCCTATATATCTTTCAGGTGCAATGGATGTCATGCTTTACTTTTGTGCTTTGAATTTATTAATATGACTTCTTTTATAGTCTTTTTGGAGACAAAGTGCAGTGAATCATTAATAGTATTATTATTTCAGACATAGTTAAATCAACACTTAGCAAAAGGGGAAAAATTCCATTATCGATTCAGAACAATTTCCTATGACAATACAAATGTTACCCAGGACTGATCTTTGAAATGGATACTGGTTCTTTAAATTCTTTCCTGTCTGTTTCAGGAAATAGTGAGATCCCGTTGATAATGAAGTACAATGTGTCTAAAGTTCACTTCTAAACACTTGGCTCTTTCCTGTGAAAGTCATCTGCATTCCCTTTATAATTCTCAGCCACCAGAGATCTGCTTAATCTTGGAGATCTGATCCAATATCATTTGGAAAAATCCTTGATAATAGTTTTACCATTCAATCAATGAAAGAACTGAAACTTACTGCTTGTGTCTTCTGAAAAAAAATCCTGAGGCAGGGGAATAAGACCTTAGCTTATGGGTTTGGAGATTTTGTTGTTTGAAAATAAAATGATTATTACTATTATTATTCAAGTTCTTAATCAAGGCAAGCAAATGGCATCTGTTTGTTATCATCCTTCCTACAGAAGACAAAGGCTTCAGTCCCTATGGTACTGACTGCTGGCCCCAAGTGGTTGCTGGATGTGACTTGGCAAGGAGTAGAAGACAACAAAAACAACTGCATTGTGTACAGCAAAGGTAAACACAAGCTGATTTTTTTCCCTCTACTTTCTTGTGCAAGGTACTGAGATAAAAATACACCTGTTGCATAATTGGAAAATGAAGTAGTTGTTTCCCCCTAAAGTGGAACAGTTTTCATTTGCATTTTCCTATGACATAGTGTCTGTAGTGTACTAAATGCTTTATAAACACAGAAGGACATTGGCTGACATATGACATACCATCCATTTCTCTCTGATAGTGCCTCTTGGGAAACATCAGTAAAATCTATGCACTTTAAAAAGATGGCTTATTTCTGACATTTTACTGGACATACTGGATAGCATTTTTCTGTGTTACATTACATTGTAGATTACTAACTGAAATCTAGATTTGTAAGAAGAATTTGAACTTGATTGTACTATGATAAGACTTCATGTCAGCAGGTAACAGAAGATAACTGAAACTGGATTTCAGGGTTGTCACCTCTGATGTTCTAGTCTCCTCATAGTGGCAAGATGTGCTGATGCTTCACTGGAATGTATTGGCTGATTGCAATGCATATCATTACTGTCCTATGTGAATTGTCAGATTTGCTGAAATCATATGAGTTCTTACGACAGGCCCTGAACATGTTTTGCCTGACCTATTGCACCTAACAGCTACTTTGGTTCAAGGTGCAAAGGCTTTCAGTTTGCCTCTAAACCAACCCAAAGAGCAATGAGTTCAGTGCATAGGGCCATGGATTATGCACCACACTGTTTGGTCAGTCACTGTGAATGGTTTGTAAATGTGGTTATGGTATCATTACAATATGTTTAAAACAAACAAAAAACACCGACCAAATCCCCCCCTCCCCCAGCCACTTAAATACATGGAATTAGAATAGCTTATTTAGTGTAGCTGGTTTTGACATTGCCCCTGAAGATCAGGTTGCAAAACTGTGACTTTTCTTGCTTGTATTTCAATCACCAATTTCAGCACTTTGTGAATACGTCAGAACATGCACTGTTCTTGTTTAATTTCTTTTAGGTTTTATTTCTAACCAAACAGACCTACTGAGATCAAAGATTTATTTGCTGAGGCAACCTAGTGACCATTTCAGCATACAAGCATCCAGGCAAATAAGCACCCATATCAATATATTAACATACAAAACACTAATCATAACATCAAAGACTCCTAAAAACTTACTAGAAACAATTACAACTTGTTCCTATAATCATTGCAATTTATACACTTATAAGAGGATTGCTTTTAAACTGCCACAAGCCTTTGAAAGTTGAAACGCTGAAAACAGGGAATTTGCATGTTAAAAATGAGTTGCACACCAGGGTCTTATAAATTCCTTCTATTATAATTAGAGAATGCCAACACATTCATTCTGCAACCTGAAACACCTGCAGTAATAGAGAATTGGGCTCAGTTCTGAAAAGGGTTGAGCTGCCCTTCCTTTGCAGCTTGCTGATTGCTGCCTAAGTGGAAGAAGCAGCAAAGTGCTCTGAGTGACATGGTGAAGCTTTTCTTGTGAATCCAGAGATGTAGTTTGCTGTTCGTAGTATTGAATACTCACAGGCAAAATCTTTTGCAACGACTTTTTAATGTAATTGGAAATTACTTTCACTCCAAAATATAGCTTCTGCAAATTCCCATAGGATGATGTCTTAGCAGGTACTGCATTCTTTCTGTAATTATAATCATACTTAAGACATATAAACTAGTAAGACTTTTCATCTTCAGAGTACTTTACAAACACTAACTAATTCATTAGACAATTTCAATGCTATTTGTCTGATTGAATCTATTGAAATATTTTTTTTTTCAAATACTAAAAACTTTATTTAGTTTGGTGCAATCAGTTTGGTGCCTAAAACATTAGTCTTTTCATTCAAATGTGCTGAATTTTGTTTCACAGGTGATGTTGGTTGCTTAACAAGTTATTGTGAGACAGTCATACAGTGCTCAAGGTGAATTCTGTTACCTCTACAGTAGATGTGTATCATAACTGAAGTTGAGGGTAAATTTGAGCCCTAATTTATAAATTTATGTTTAAAACCTGCTACTTCACTATACTAATGCAGGGAATAAGTTGTAGATTTGTTTTGCCTTTACTGTATTCTGTTCATCTCTTTGCACTTTGAGTTGGTTCCTCTGTCATTCATGGAGCACCTACACTTCCCTTTAGCCCTGCTGGGATGTTTGTACTAGAAAGATTAATTGGCTTCGATCACAAAACAATGTCAAATAGAAGATGGTAAAAATAAATAAATAGAATAATGTTTCTTCCTTCAATTTGTATCTCATCATTCCAGATTACATTGCCTTGATTTGTGTTAGCTTTCTGTCTCCTCTAGTGCCATTACTTCTAATGAAACTATGTACAGCTGGCATGTAGTTGTAATTTGATGCTATGTTGTAGTTGCATGCGTATAATTTTGTTAGCTTGCTTAGCAATACATTGTTATTTCTGAAAGCAATTAGCTAAACAAATGTGTGGAACTGTACACATAGAAGATTTGGTCACCTGGGAGCTGTTTTCCTTACTCTACCCAAGATGAGACAAGAGGAGTACATTGGTACATATCTGAGAGAAAAATAAGTTTAGGAATTGGCTAGCAGTACATGGTACTGGTTCATCAGTTGCTGCCTCAGGAGCACATATTTCCTTTTACCTTATTACAAGGTTATCTGGGAGAGGAGGATTTTCCTCAGATCTTTCAGGAGACCACAGGCATGTCAGTTCACTAGAAGCTATGACCATGATAGTTGCCCATGTATTGCACACAGAATAATTATGGAGAGAGGAGTCTGGCATGTAGTTCCATGAAAGTGAATCTGAGCTGGCCAGCTTACTCCCTGTTTGCCTTTAAAACTCTCCATAAAATATCTTCCCCAGTCAAGGAAACAGAAAATGTGTGTGTTAGTACAAATGTGTGCATATATTTGCTGTACATAGACAGGATTATATTGCAAAGTTATTACAGTGGAATCACACTTCATCTTCTATATAATTATTTAGATTAATAAGCCAGTTATGTAAAATGATACATCAGAGTACAATCAGAGTGAATAGCTATGAAATAACTATTCAGTATTTGAAATTAGTTCTATTTAGTCTAGGATCACTCATTTCTGTCCATATTTTTATAACTACATTTCCCCAGTACTAGGACAAATGAGAAAAGTGAAAAACAGTTCATTAGTATCCCTTTTTACAAGCTGTGATGCAAGCTGGCGACTCATGGCATGTGCCATTATCCCATTCTCCTTTTTTTAAGGGAAACTTTTACAACTATAATTAGATTTGAAAGACATGCTCATTTTGTTGTAACATTTATGTCAAACTTCCCTCATGTTTCAAAAAAAGTCTATTCAATAATCTAAGAGCTGTCCTAGAAACAGTAACTGACATTTTAGAGACATATTTTAGGAATTGTTCCTTATCTAGAATTATAAATGTATTCTTTCCAAAAACAGCTACAGAGTTTCAGTAATTTAAGCAAGATACATTGGTGGGAAGTATTAATACATGAAACATGTTCATCACAACATAGTGTGCTTGAGAAGCATTCATGCCTAACAGAGTTGTGGACCAGACCTAGTAAATTCCTAGGTAAAAGTCCCCCCACAACCTAGGAGGGGGCTGTAGTATTAATTGCAAATCTTCCACTGGGACTGTAAGGGATTTTTAAAATGAATTACAACTGAATAGAAGAGAAACGATGTAAAAAATTTGCACAGACTCATACAACGATATTTTTCTAGATGTTATTTAAACCATTTATGTGAAATGTATGGACACCCTATGTTTAGTGGCATTGTTAAAACAGGGTGTCTATACAAATATTTAGCTGTGGGAATTATAAAATCATAAGGCGATTAAGTTAGCTAGTTGTGAAATTCCAATATTGCTTTTTAAATGACTTCAGGATATAGGAGGTGCTAAGGTTATTATCTGTTATCAGGAATACAGCGGAATTGTACGACTGGATAATAACTAAACAACTGACACAATGTAAAATTACATTATCAGTGTGTTAAAACAAAATTGCGCCCTAAAGGAGTCTACATGCCAGCTCAGAGCTGCAGTGTAATTATGCTTAACTCTGATAATTAAAATACAACGGAGATCAACAGAATCATTTTCATTAAGAAAATTATTAATGATGGTGGTATAACAGTAATTGATTGCAGAGCACCACAGGATAACTCCGTGCAGGAAAACCAACATGTTTAACGTGTGTCTGGGCCAGCTGGGTTTCACTGTGAGCCACCGAGCACGCTGCCCACCCAGGTGGCAGCTGGGGGGCACATCTTCTGCTGCAAACCCCACATCAGAAAATGGCTGCTTCTCATTCAGGCTGCTGTTTGGAGGGGAGAGGGCAGGGTGCTGGGCAACAGGATGGTGGGACAGGGTCAGAGGCGCCTGCCGAAAAGGAGCTGGCTGCCAGCAGCGACTCGCACGCTTCTCCAGCCCTCTGGCATCTCATTTCGTGGGAGGCGGTGTTTGGTTTTGCATTTCCATTAGTGATTTACTGATGCTATTTCCTCCTCTGCCTGGCCTCACTGAGTAGTTTATGCCCTTCGTTATTTCTGAGAGGATGCGAGAGAAGAAAAAAAATGGTCCTCGCCCCAGCGCGGTTCCACAGGCACTGCGTGACATCTTCGTAAGTAATTCCACAGGAGGGTCCTGTTAATTGTCCCAGTGGTGCAGACACATGATACCAAATGCCATAAAAAGCCTCCATCCCTCCACAAGTGAAATTGCAGCCAGTGCCCACTGAGTGACTATAACAAAATCCTGGCTAGGGAGGATGTTGCCTAAGGGTAAGATCCGAGAATTGTCATTTTGTTTTGATGAACACAAAACCGGGGAGGGGGATGGGGGAGAGGAAATTCGGGGGAGTGCTTCTCCACACAGCTAAGGGATGGGTGCTTGCTCAAACAGATGCTGTTTTTGAAAGCTGCCCAAAAAAGTCTATTCTCCAATCACAATAGAGAACAAGCCTGCTAGGGTGGATTTACAGGATGAGATTAGTTAAAATGACAGCTGCCCACACTGAAACTGTGTCATGTAGCTAATTTATAAATAGAAATTTGGGCAGAGGCAGCACATAGGAGAGGGCAGAGCACAAGTCAGGGCTGGAAGCAGAGGGCTGCACTCAGATCATCCAGTGCTTCCTGGCTGCACTGCGCAGTGATTGTCTCAAAATAAGTCAGTAAATACATAATTGTGCACTTAACTGCACTAGTACCAGGATGAGTTACTTAGCTGATATGTGTGCCATGTGTTGAAGATGCAAATGCTGTAAAAGTGCTATGTGAAATTACTAGTAAGAATGGAAGGTAATTTTTAATTAATTTTGCTAATGTAAACAGTCTATTTTTTTAACATAGAGAAAAAGTCGTTGCAACAGAAGGGTTCTTAAATTTTCATTTAGTGACAGAGGATTACTTTTCTTAATTGTGCTGTGACACCCTCCATACCATGTTTTCCCCAGCAAATGAGTTTTCAACTAGCAAATACTTTTTTTTTCCTCTGCAACTTCAGGCAATGTAATGGTACATTGTGCCAGAGACACACAACATCAGAGACCCTAATGAGGCACAGGTCAAACATCATAAGGAGTTTAAACACTGCTGCATTAGAATAGGAGTGTATTTTGTTTTGGGTCAGAGAACAAGTTGCTTAATAGGCCAAAGGTTAACTTGGGGCATATATTTTAGATTGCAAGGGGCTTTTTTCCACATACTATTATAAGCAAACTGAGTAAATTTACTTAGTCTGTTCCACATGGGCAGTCAGAAGACTGCAGTATCTGCTGTCTCTGTGGATGCCTCCATTAGCTAAACAATGTGCTGAAGCCTTTGATGGTGCTACAGGTTTTTGTTCTTTGTATCCTCTGAAAAAAATCTTGGATTTCAACAAAATGCGTGTGACACTTATCCTAATATCAAAGGTCCATGGAAGAGCTTGTTTTACATTTCTTTTTCCGCAATACTGAAAAATGGCAAAATATTTCTCAAGAGAAGTATGGTTATGTGTATAATGCTCACATAAGATAGTGTCTCTACAAGGGCAATATACCTTCAGAGTCATTGGAAGAAACTGTCATGGATACAGACATAAAGACATGATCGGTAGACAAGTAGATGGCACCATTCATGTTTGTTTTTTCATGGATGTTGAGAAGAGAGGATGCCTAATGACAGTGTTGCAAACAACACTATTGCAAATTGGTCCTTCTTTACTCCCCTGACACAGAAGCAGAAAATATTTTTCCCCATGACTAGCAATATTTATTGCTTGCTGATGGCAGACACAATTCAGACACAATTCAGCTTCAAAGAACTCATAAAGCAGGATAGTACTTTCTCCTTAATTTTATTTTTACCTATGCAAATAGATCCAATGGGAGATTATCTGCTTTACAGAGTTTAGAGGTCAGGGCTTTGTGTATGGTCTAAATTAGCTACAAGAAAAAGGTTATTTTATGTGTCTTTATGGAATTAGTATAATATGCATATAATAGCATACAGCAAATTATTACATGCCCTCTAAATTCTAAGCATGTAGATAATTAAGGGATGATGACAAGAAAAGCAGAGGTACAGCTATATTTTCACTTTCAATATGAAAATTATTCTGTTTGTTATTAGTGCATTTCATTTACCAAGCAGCCAACTGATAATTCTAGGTTGTTCTCATATGTACGTAGGTTTAGATTTTTCTTGTGTCACTTGTCTTATGTAGTTTATTTCATAGTTTCAAATCTAAATTCTTTTTTATTTGAGGAGGCAAGGAAATAGGCAGAATACTGACATTATTTGCAGAGAATTATATATTTTGGACTGAAGGTATTAAAAGCTGTAAACTGAGTCTAACAATCACCAGTGAGAACATGTTCAGCATGGAAAAGAAGCCCAGTCTGTATTTCATACTGGGATCATGTTAAAAGAAATACTGTTTCAACCATTCAGACCACTGGCAAAAATAAATGCAAACATTATGCAGACATTCTTTTTTTTTTTTTTTAAGATATGTTTTGTCCCTCATTTTTCTAAGTCAATTGCAGTAGAATCAGTCATTTATAAATTTTATGAAAAATGTTGTCATAATTTTCAGGATATGACAGATGCTAAATGTGTTTTGTTTTCTTTTTAATTATTTTTTTCCCTATCATTATGCTAAATAAATATTTATTATGCTAAATAAATCCTGAGGACTGCAGTAAGCCTTGTGACCCCTGTGGCTTATGGTAGTGTTACCTCCGTCATCTTCCCTGCAAAGCAAAAGGGAAGGAAAAAAGCCCCCAAATTTGCTGAGCCACACATTTCAAGTTGTCGACAACCCTATCCACAAGAAAACAGAAGAAAATATATATGCACTCTGTCCTGTCAAAAGGCTTTTGCCTTATCTTGAGAGACTGTCAGGGCAGGAACATCATGGAATGGACAGCAGTCTATTAAATTAATAAGCTGCTGGATGGTGTCTGGAGAGTTATGATGCTCCATAAATCCAGTTTGATCATGGTGGACAAGGTTTAAATCTGCAGCCTTCTAATACACATCCAGGTCCTGGATTGGATTTTAAGTTTTGTGCTGGAGACACAGAGATAGTCTTGCAGCCTGTGAATTAAGATTTATCAGGTTTTTTTCCATTCTTTTTTTTCTGATTTTTTTCCTACACTTCTTGACAAAAATGAAAACACCTTAGGGATCTTGGCAAATGTTACTGCTTGAAATGAAAGAGCTGTTGTCAAGGTGAAACCATAATCTAGAAGCCTAAAATCAAACCTTGGTCATTCTTTTCAGGCAGCTCCATTGGTGCTGAGTACAAAGCATCTGTATAGGGAGAAACAGGGCTGGATTAATCTCCAGCCTGTTTTAAAGTGATTCCTGTCAAATATGACTACTGTGTATTTGTGGTATAAGGCAAACTAATGGTGAGCTTTATAAAATCAAAAGCTGAAAAAATGTAGAAACATATTTTTTCCCCCATTCAAGGCAGTTCCATTCCAAGGCAGTGTGGTGTGAGATTTTGGTGCCACTTACCTCTAAATACATTAAGCCTGATGGTCATAATTCAGGGAAGACTCTTTCATAGCATTCAAGGTGCCAAGCTTCCAGGAAAACTTGTGTGACATTCAGCCATGATGTCCACCTGGAAACACCAGAGCTGGACCACCTGGAACAAAATGTAAAAAAAAAAAAAAAAAAAGTGTTGGATGTGTTTTGTCTCTAACTGTTTACAAGTGAGGCTGTTATTATGGCACCATGGGTGGAATTCAAGTGTCTCTTGACCACTTAATTAACCTGCAAGCCAGTGTTTCATTATTGGGTGCCTAAGCTTATATTCATGTGACTCTGGGAGCTCCAGCAGGTGGTTGCTGTTCTTGCTTGCATGGGCAGTGGCACTGCCAGCAGTTCTCTTTGCAGATTCCCTAGCCATGTTTTGGATTCAGCCTAATTTATTTATTGATATTACTTAGAAACTGTGTTACTTTTAAAAGCAATCTGTGTTCTTTTTTGTTTCATTGTTCATTTAGGAGCCTAAAGAAACTTCTTCATGTTAGAGGAGTATAAGAACAAGGTGTTTGTTAAAAGAAATTGGTAGCTCCTGTAGCAATGTCAAGGACAGTGAGATTTGTTTTATGCCAAGGGAACTAGATTCAGAGCTGAAAGCAATAAAACCCCTCTTCTGGTGACTAGGTTTCCTTAAACAGAAATTGGGATCAAGATATAACCCTCAGTCACATCCATCCATCCATCTCCTTCCATTGTCTTCCAGAAATTACCTAAGAGCTGTAGCCAGAGATCATATGTGACTGAATCCTGACCTCTCTATTGATCCTTGTGATCAATCTGTGTACTCTCTGATCCAAAGATCAATGTCAGCATTTCCCTTCTTCTCTCATAGCATTCCAGCACTGCTGCCTTTGCAGACAGAGGCCACAAGGAACAGGGCACCACAGTGGGGCACCGTGGTGTTGAGCCCAGCAATGCAAACACATCTGGTTTTCCTCCTGCAGTGGCAATTGCACCCTGCTGTTAGGGGCAGGTTATAATGTGTGGATAATAAAGTAGGGAGGAGGGTGAGTAGGGAAACAATTCCAGCATGGTGCAGATGAAGCAGGATGCTCCCACTGCCTGCAGCTGTCCATCTCCTCACCAGTGCTAGGGCATCCCTCAGCCTTCCCACCATGTTAGTCTTCTCTGAAGACGACTGAAGGAAGTATGGAGAGGTTGCAGCCTGCTTTAGTGTGTTTTTAATATCTAGGGAATGAACCCCCTGTCATTGCAGATACAGAGAGAAAGCAGCTTTCTTACAGTGTAATTTCTTGTGATGTTATGAAGAGGAAAAAAATAAAATTAAAAAACAGTTTTGAATTTGTTTTGTGTTTCAGTTTTGGCCTCTCAGGGCATGCAGGGCAATGTGATGCTCACAAACAGAAAACAGGGATTTTGTTGAAGCAGATTTAGTAGAGTTTCTGTGATGAGTGGTGATGCAGATGACTGAATTGGTTAGTGGCTTGCAGAACCAAGGTTTGTTGCTCAAGCAGAAATTGCCTGTAACGTAATTTACTATTATAATGTTATAGTATACAGGCATATATATATATATGCATTCATAAATACATGCATCCACCCATCTATCTGTCTGTCTGTCTATCTATCTATCTAATCTATCTATTTAAAAATTACTCGGGGCTCAGTTAGTGTTTCACTCAAGCTGCAGAGGGTTCTGAAATCTCTTCCTATAGCTCCAGTATATACTCATGTAGAGGCAACTCCAACTATTCTGAACAATTACACCTTCACAGGTCAATAATAATTGCAAGGAAATTTATCAAATTGGAGGAGAGTTTAGAAGATAGAAAGAGTTAAGTCCTAGCAAGCATTGTTAAGGCTCAAGAGGAGTGCTAGTATTAGCATTATAAATTACAGAATGCTAGTTTTTCAATAAAGTGGTAAAAGTAGAAGATGACACAGGGAAAAAATTCATTTTGGGGAGTGAAAACCAATGTAAAAAGAATATTTAAAGCTTCGATTGTATTAGAAACACTAGAAGAAAGCTTCATTCAGTCTTAATCAGATGCATTGTAACTTCTTATTCAAAAAACTAAAGTGCAGTCAGATAATACAGTGGGCTGTAGCATTATTTTAGTGAATGGAGAATTCTTGTTTGTAACAGTGGTGATACAGAAACACACACAAATTGAAAATATGCTTTTACAATTGAGTATATAAAAATAATACAGCAGCAACATACTGAACAGTTAGGACAATGCACAAATCATTCGAGACCTGTGCAAATGAAAGAAATTTTTGAGAAAACCAAGGATAGTGGATTAATGGAATTTAACTGACATGCCCTTACCTTCAACTCTGAAACTGCTGCTAGCTGAAACAAATGTTCAGAAATGCAGGAATAGAAGCATCTGAGACATAGGGAAGACAACTGTATCTTTGGCCTGCCGGAATGTTTGCTGAAATTATAAGATGGGCAATTGAACTTAAAGTATGAGATGAAAAGGAACTGTTTCACACTAGGAAATGAGAGGGGTGGCATCAAGTGATCACTAATAAACTGTTCTTTTAAATGTGAACAGGCTTGCTTTTATGGCAGCTGCATGTGCATTTTAATAGATTTAAATTATGTGAGGTTTAAATGCATTTTCAAGTTAAAATTAAATGAAAATTTAAAATAAGACTGACAGTTTGCTAAGGCGAAGCCAGCTTTATGATTCAGGTTCAATTAAATTATATTTATCATTGGAGCAAATGAAGTATAAAATCACAAACAATGACATTTTTCAGTGGCTTACTTTGGTGGAAAGTGTAGCCTGAAGTATGACTTCAAGACTTTTATCTTTCACTCCCTCCTAAAGTAGAAATTAATGAGGGCTAAACAAGCATTGGCTATATGTTCAGAACCCAATCCTAAGAGCCTTCTGTGGACCAGTGCTCCAGGAGCAATTTACTAAGAAAGTTGTTTTGTGATGCAAAGTATCAAGTTATTTATTTGGGTTTAACTAGCTAAGTTATGGGAAAAGTTGGAATTTTAATAATGATTTAAGGAATTAACCATTTTTGTTGCTTTCATGGAAGCGACTTTTTGCCCTTTGTGCTCTCTTAGAAGATCTGTTGAGATCAAGTCTTTAAACACAGTTCTTTCTGTTTCCGTGTATTTTCTTTCTATTTAAATCACTAAATGTCCTAAGTTTTGCAGTGAGTCAAGGAGACAGTTCTGGTTTTGTACATGCAAGCTATTTCTCCGTTACATCCACTGCACCATAACATGTGAAACATGACAATTTTCTGGCTTGCCACAATATGGTCATCAGCTTTATATGTGTGACACTACTCTGCCTTTCTGAAAAACTTCCTATAATTTGCTTTTTATTTTGTCTTCGTTTTGTCCTACAAAAAACGTTTGTAAAAGGAGTAACATTCTGCATTCTGTTTCTTTGGTTTTATCTTCATTTTATAATCTAGGACATAACCACAAATGGATTAACTTTGGACACTGGGCAACTTGAATTTTTTGACATATTTAAAAACTGATCAACAGCATCATGAAAATTGTTCTTTCCAAAACACTATTCCTCCCCTTTATAAGAATGCTCCTAGGTGATGGTTGGCAGAAAAAAATAATTTCTGATCAATTACTCCGAAGAAAACACTTTAATATATTCAGCTAGAAGATTGCAAAACAGTGGTGAGCTGATATATGACCTTCTTCTCTTTAAGAACATATGTACGTATTGAGCTAATTGAAGCATGATCCTAGTGTTAGCACTTTGAATTTTGTTGTGTGTTGCTAATTATTGCAAAGTCTAAACATGTGAATAGTAGAATACTCAAAGGCCTAATTGTACAGGTAGAATTCAGGTTCTGAGTCAGAGAAGTCTCCAAAGGCACCCATTGAGAAGTACTTTCCTTAACAAGAGCATTTTCTTGAAATTTGACTCTTTCCAGTTAAGCTGGATCTCTGAGCTCCTGGTACACAGGAGATCTAAAGAATTGATCCTTAAACTTAAGATATTAAAGGAAATTCTGATGTTTGGGACTGTTATTTTTTTGGCTCTGTCATCTCCCTTCTGTTGTTTCAGGATTGTTAGTTTTAAAGAATCAATAGGAGCTGATTAGCTGAGATTTCCTTTGCAGGCATTAGCATGACAGTCTGCCATTAATATCCAGCAGGATTCTTTATTTTTGCATAGTTTCTTTACCTTTGTTCTTTCAGAAGGTAAGTTGGGTCAATTTGGGTTTGCAATTGGCAGACTCCACCTAACTAGTAATATTAGCTACCAAGGAAAAAGAAGTAGCCTGCAGTTTTTAACAGTAAATGTGAATCTAATTCTGTGTTTTGGAAATGGTCTGATCAGATTTTAGCAGTGTGCCATGAATCAAACACTTGATTTATCAAACTGAGTCACTTTTGCGTAGTAACAACTTGACAGATCCTTGTAAAAGGTTGTTGTGATTCATACTTCAATTAATTTGTTAGCTGTATCCCCCCCAAAATTCTCTAGGAGATGCATATGCCCAGCAGAACATGATTTAAAAAAAAAAAAAAAAAAAAAAAAAAAAAGTACACAGTTTCTTTTCCAATAATTTCTTTCCATATGATGTCTCTGGTGAAAATGGGTTCATATTTGTAAAGCTGAATAGTTTTGTGGAATAATACTGTAAATGGAGGACATGAAGAAAAAACTCTAAGGAAGAAAGGTTTACTTTTACTTAGGAAACAATTCTGCTTTTCTTTGAAATTGTTAGAGACAACTTAGTGTTTTAAACTCAATATTCTAGTAGAGTTATTATTTTGCTTATCCTGACATGACCATTGTTTCTATGGAAAACAGACTGTTTTCCATAGCACTGAACCAGTTAGACTATATCCTTAACACAGGGAACAGCTGTTAGTGTTTTGGGATATTTAAAATATTTTCCCTATATAGCATTCGGCCAGTGCACTGTCTTTTTTTGCATCACATTGTTACCTTCATTGGCATCAGCTGCTACAAAATAGACATAGTGGAGTAAAGAGCCACCTCATAACTTTTCTCATTCATTGTTCTCATTTCTTTCTTCACTTCCTACTCTGCAGAAATTCAGGTGCATCAAGGAAATATCCAAAAAAGGATGAACGAAGTCTCTGAGTAGTCTTTTCTAGCCTTTATACTATATCATCATTATAAGTACCTAAAGATTCTGAACTCTTGCCTCCAGAGATAGAAAAAAAATCCACCAGAGTTATGTCATCAGCAGGGACTTAGAAGTCCCCTGACATCCCTTCGTCATAGATCCTAAATACTGCATTATCAGGAGGGCTCTTTCTTTGGCAAATTAAAACACAAGAGAGAAGCCACACAGAACTTTACATAGAGTTCAGGACATGAAATGGAACTGCCAGAAGTAATTGAGTCCCAGCATTTTGATAACATGTGGGTTGCTTAATTACATTTGCCTTTGCTCCCTTTTGAAAATGGGATGCATTAGTCTCTCTTTTTCTGAGCTTATGTAGTGGTCTATGTGCAATAATCTGACACGTACCTACACATAGCTGGATTAAGAAATAAGCTTTGCAGAGCAATGGCATTCATATTGCATCTTAAAAATCTTTTTGTTTTATCTACTGAGAATATTTTATGTAAACTAAAGTAATAGTACACAAGAAAGAGAAAGTATTATATAGACTTGTCATGTCTGAACATCCCAAATGGTGAGTGCATGATATATGGCACGCCTGGTTGAAATGCAGGAGATTTTTTTACTGTGTTTTTAAAATGCTTTGTAAAATGTGCAGTAATGGTCTGCACCCTTTTAAGGCAGGAGGTAAGAAGCAAACATTTCAATCCTCCTTATTTAGGAAAGATTTGGATGCCCAGCATGTCTTTTTACATCTATCACTATAAAGAGTTGAGAGAATAAAAGATTATTTGGGAGTGTATTGATGGATTGTTGAAATGTAACTACTCAGTCAGCCGGGCTTTTGATAACTCTTGTGTACGCTTGGAGTTGGAGGTGCTGACATATAACACAGCTATATCTCATTAGAATTATGTTAGAAAAATGGGATTTTTTCTGTATTTATTTGATGACCTCTTCTTTTCATTTTTCAGTATACATAACTCTTCCTTTGGGATATTTTAATATAACACACTTACTTTCTTCTCCCATGGACAGCTCACTTTTGGTTGCTTAGAATTTGAAATCTTTCCTGTCATTAGTTGGAGGGATAGTGTGAGCTCAGGTAGAAAAACAGTTGAGGTGATTGTTTTTTCATAGAGAGAAGAAACTAATTCTTGAAATATTAGCAACCAGATTTTGGTATTTCATTTACATCACAGTGCAGTAGAGCTCTGTCTTTGGCTCTTAATTCATATTTCCTCAGAAAGCACTAACATTTGGATTCAGGAGGAGCCTGTAATTCTTGCCATCTTTTTTTTTTTGGAGAATCGTACCCTTTCTTAGTTTATAAGGCATTATGTAAATTTTAAAATGGAGGGAGATTGTGAATACCTGTTTCTTTGGAGAAAAGAAAATGCATAAAGGCAACCAAATGGAGTGAACGTAATGTTATTCTGAATTGTCAGACTTTGCATAGGTCTCTCTAATACTTCTCAGGTTTGAGTCTGCTGTTAATATAGTTTCAATAGATGCACTAAGGAAAGTGCCAAGACCAGCTTTGACAGGGTTTTTCCTCTCTCTTTTTTTTTTTTCTTTCCCTCCTCCTCTTTCTCTTTTAATCC
This sequence comes from Hemiprocne comata, assembly GCA_020745705.1. Classification (NCBI taxonomy): domain Eukaryota; kingdom Metazoa; phylum Chordata; class Aves; order Apodiformes; family Apodidae; genus Hemiprocne; species Hemiprocne comata. Next base: position 144,915,931 of record CM036587.1, read on the forward strand.
CTGTGGGGCTCTGTGATTTTTCATAGCTGGACTAAAGTTGTGTCAACGGGAGACTTGCACCATAAAGACTGAAATGTTAAAGAAAGCTACAAGGAACAGCTTTGAGGCAAGGTTTCAAGCTTTGTCATCACGCTTGAAGAATTTTCTGTTTAATGTACTGTAATGCAGTATTCAATGGGGACAAGTTTAATTGAGTTTTACACAACCCAGTTGGGAGTAGCGCTGCAAGGTAGGTGATGTCTAGGTTTTTAATCTTCCACTCCAGAGAGGCTTGTTGACGAAGTGGTTCTTTCTCTTTGTAAGAAAAAAGGGAAGCATGAGAAATGATACATCCGTGGATAAAACCAATTGGCAACCCCCAAAGGAATGAGGGCGATAAGGCGAATCCAGCACTTGTAAGAAATAAAAGAATCCAACTGTTCATTTAAATGAGAAACAACACGTGTGATTGAGGAGGCAGGGAGGCTGGGCGCTGGAGTGGGGAGGAAGGGACTAAAAAACAGAGCGGCTGGTGTCAGAGTTAGGCGTCCTGCACAAACAAGCCAAGGTTTGTTAGGCAGATTACTGAATAGATAGTTAACAACTTGCATTTTTTAAAGAACAAGGAAAACCAGGCATTTCCCAATATCAGCGAAGGTGGCTGAAGTGGCAGGAGGGAGGAAGCTGCTGTTAGGCAAGCCCTACTTAAAGAATCGTTTTTCCTTCCCTGAGGCCTAACAGCAGCTCTCTATCAAACAGAGTAAAAATAGCACTGGACCCTGTCAAAGAGAAAATAATACCTTCTGTGTAAGCCTTAGTGTATTAAACTGTAGTCCTGTTCAAGTTACTCCTGCTAGAACTTAAGCAGCCGAAAGGATAAAAGCATGCAGTCAATATACTGCCAAATCATCTCCCTGCTTTGGCTCTGCCTCCCTGCTACAGCAAAAAATGTTTCACTAACCCTAAAAGAGCTGTCTGCCCTTCATTAAGTATTTTGCTCTTGTCAATCGTGTACAATTGCATGTTACAGCTTATTTTAATTTTCACCTGTAAAGCAATACCAATAATGTTCCACTTGTTTTCTCTTAAGATATTGAAGAGATTTGACTTAGTATGTGACAGAAACTGTTTGTCATTTAATGCTTATGTTGACATTTTTATTCAGAGATATTTTCCTCCTCTCTCTGGAGTCATTCGCTGGTGGAGACGCTGTATTGCGTGGTGACAGTTTCCAGTTTTTTTTCTGCCATCTTAGCAGCAAATCTCTCCTTTTGCTTCATCATAATCATGAGGACTTAACAAGGTGTCTTTGTAAAATATACTTAAGACCAAGGTTGGCTTGAACTCAGACAAGCAGTAGTTGAAGGGTGCTTTGCTGCCGAGCAAGGGGAAGCTTTTGGGGAAGCTGTGGTGTGAGGAGAGCAGCTAGCCAGGCCAGCCTTGTGCACCTCCATCTCCCTTCTGCTGCCTCACTCAGCCCCCTCACATAGCTGTCCTCCAGGGCCACAAACAAGCCCCAGCAGAAAGTTCAGCTTCATGCCTTTTTAAAAACTTACTGGTACCCCTTTCCTGGCCCAGATGGGGTGGCTTTCACAGCCAGCCTAGCAGAGGGAAGGCAGCCGTGGCAGCTAGTCTAGCCTGCTTTCAGGAGGAGAGTGGGGGGTGGATTTCGTAACGGCGTGGAAAGCCTCGGTAACCAGCTATTGTGTGGGAGGGTTGAATTTCACCCGCAGAACACATACGGTGAGACAAATTGGAAATTTCAGCGGAATATGCAGAATTTGCACTGTGCTTCTTTCTGCAGTACCACCAGAATCCCTTCTAAATTTATAAATACAGTACACATGGAAAGTGAAGAGCTGAGCAAATAATTCACAATGAATAATTTATCTGACAAATTTAGCCTTTTTTCGGCTCATGAAATATCCATGAACAGATCTCTGATTTGTAACTGCAACCTTTACGGTGCATTAGCATAGGTGTTTTTTAAATTTAATTTCCTTGTGTAGTTTGGTGTAAAAAAGTAATTCCCTATTATTAATCATATTAGCATTTTAAATAACCCAAAAAGTAGGCTTTGGAGTTCAGCCATCAACTAAGGGAAGGCGCTGAAGGAGATAGGTGTTTTTACCATGCTGCTGCTGTGGTTTGTCCAGAAACATTGTTTCCATAGGCTACACTTACAAGGAGACATTACAGCAATTTTTATATTTTCAGCCTCTCTGTTTGGCATAGAAAAATACAGAACTTTATCTTCTGTAGTAGAAGTGAATATTCTGAACAATAATATCCAATGAAGCACAGATTTAAGATTAAAAACTGAGGTGGGAGAGCTTGGGAGGATGGGGCTGCACCCTCAACATTTTTTAATAACCTCATATTTGGAAAGATTTTGCAGAATATCTCTCTTGTTACATGTGGAATATATCCCTGTTACATCCTGACAGTGACATCCCTTTGTCTATCTACATGGGCTGAAAGAATGGGCAGAAATGAGACCTTAGCAAAATTTGAAGCACTATTTTTGAAATTAATTGCTGGTGCTTACATAAACATGAAGTAAAAGCTTCGGGTATTTTGAGGTAAACCGTTTGGAAACAGCATTAGCGGACAAGCTTACTGAAGCTTCTCGGATGATGTATGTTTTCAGTATTTGTTTATCTTTCTAACATACTATATTGCCTATAGTAAACCAAAATCCTCACTTTTCACTGTAGGTCAACCCTTGAGGAGTTTAACTGGTTTCAGTAAAGTTTTCAACCAAATTTTTTGCAGCTTTTTAAGAAATACAGCTAGACATTTTTACTGTAGATAATCTTTCCATTTATTTACTTTCTCCCGTGATTCCAAAATTTCTGAAGTATTTTTTAGCATATCCCAAATTTTATCTTTATCTATGTAAAGCTGAACCTCACAGATAATGCTGAATAAGCAGAAATATAAGAAAATTCTGTTGTGAAACTTTAGTTAAGTGGGGCTACTGTAATCAAAATCATGCATTTGGGATTTGTATGACATATTTAAGGATAATATACCGTTTGTGAGGATCTCAGATTTAATATATAGCTCTGCTCAGAAGAACAACTGTAACAATAATATCTATCTGGTCAATAATCTGCTTTTTGTCTGTTTTCACAATTAAATCAGTCGGCTTTGCTGGGAAAAACGTTAACTCATTTCTGATGGTACAGCAGAATTCAATACAGCTAAGAAAGAGTCCATTGGATTTTACTTGTATGTACCCTCCTCAGAACAGTTTAATAAATTCCAAGCAGTTCTGTATCAGTATAAATCTACTGAGGGCTGCTGTTAAAAAAATGGCTGCCATTAAAAAAACACCTAATTTGGTCCTCAGAAACACCATACTCAGTGATGAGTGCTATAGAAGGACCCAGCTTGACTTTCAGACACAGGACAAGTTTATGGAACTGCCATTTCTTATAAATGGATGCACTGAACATAGAAATAATTGAGGTATGTGGAAGAGCTCAGCCACTGTTTATAATAGGCCATGACCACAAATAAAAAAAAATAAATAATCCACTAATTTCCTTTTTTTGATATTACTTAATAATAATAAAAAAAATCTTTAGGACATTTGAAAATAAATCCCGCAGCAATCTGCTGAACATTGTACAAAGAAAGAAGGAATTTTGGCATGTCTCCATTCTGAGTACATAAGTCAGTTTTACTTCATTATGAGAAAAATATAATAATAGAATTATCGAATCATCAAATCATTGAATCATCAAGGTTGGGAAAGACCTTCGAAATCATCGAGTCCAACCATCCACCCTACAACCCCTAACCACTAAATCATCTTCTGAAACACCACGTCTACCCCTTTTTTGAACATCTCCAGGGACGGTGCCTCCACCACCTCCCTGGACAGCCTGTTCCAGTGCCTCACCACTCTTTCTGTGAAGAATTTTTTTCTAATATCCAGCCTGAACCTCCCCTGGCACAGCTTGACCCCATTTCCTCTTGTCCTATCACTGGTCACCAAGGAGAAGAGGCCAACACATGCCTCCCTACAACCTCCTTTCAGGTAGTTGTAGAGAGTGATGAGGTCTCCCCTCAGCCTTCCTTCTCCAGGCTGAACAGCCCCAGCTCCCTCAGCCTCTCCTCATAAGGCTGGTTCTCAAGACCTCTAATCAGCTTAGTTACTTGTCTTCTTTACAAAGCTGTTTCAAGCACAGAAAAACTCAGATATTCTCAATGAGGGAAGAATTAATGCATCCCCCCCAAATGTTCTTGTAGGTAGATTAGAATATAATAAAAGCAGATAGTGTAGCAGGTCTCTGCAATAACCCCAGATGCCAGTATCCATCTATTCTCTCATCCATCCAAATGAATTTAAACCAGTGCTCAATCAGAATGGACAACCCTGAGCAGATCTAACCAAAGCCAGATGAAAGAAGATCTAAATTGTTATCAGTCGAACTGGGATTTAGCCCAAATGGCAGACTAGATCAAGTCTGTAGACATGATTCTGACCTCTATCCCATTCATTAATGGCATGATTTTGCCATTTCACAGCTGAGACTGGAACAAGATTATGGAACAAGGGCTTTTCCAAGTACCACCATACTGGACATCTTGTCCCTCTCACAGAAGTATAAGTGCACTTTGTCATCTGTTGGAAATAAAACAGAGCATGACTCTACAGAAAGTCCTCATGCAGAAAACCAAAGCAATCTATAGAGCACCAATGAATTTCCTTCAGTTGCATTCAGAAAGAATACTTTGCTGAAGCACAATTCTCCAGCCTTCATGCAGACATATAGACCAACACTTAACATGTATCTCAATCCCAAATTTATTTTTTCAAGTAATAACAAGTTCCAGTAATATCTTTAGTTTTCATTCTTTCACGTGACATCAGAGTGGTTAGCTGCTTGCTCCAGAAGGTGGCCTTTTGAATATCACCTCTAGTGCTCATGATGGAAAGGAAGAGGCTGATCCTGTGCACCAGGCTACGGCGGGGACACTTGGGTTTTTGGGACTTATGGGAGATGGAACAAGTAGAAGAGTAAAAAATGCAGGGACCACAATACGGAGAAGTCACTGATGATCTTAGGGACAAAAAAAGAAGTGTTCTACTTAAACCTTGCACTAGTGGGATGATAGTGAGATTTGAGAATGTTGTTTCATCCTGTGTTTCAATGGCAAATCACTGGATTTAAATTGATAACTTTTGAGAGTAGCACAAATGAGAGCTAAATACCTGTGCAGCTGCAAGAGTTTTATTTGATTGTTTTTTCTCTCTAAATCTGACAATAAAATAATATATTAAGATAACATAATTGGGTAGGACTCAGCAGGGCTTAAATGCAATCAACTCTATAAAGGAGGAGTGTGGAAGCTTTAACAAACACATTAAAACATCACCCAGAAGCACAAACTGCAGAGATGAAAACATACAGGGAAAGAATAAGGAAGTGAGAGTTTATCTTTCTTTCATAGATATTAACAGCAGCACACCAATTCTTAAAAACATAATAGGTAATCATTAATATCTATAAATACCCTATAAATATATGATAGGTATTTGTTCTTTCTTACATTATAATTAATTTCTGATATTGTCTTGGTGCAGCTGCAAACAAGTTCTAAGAATAAACTCTCAAGATTCATACTTGTACATATTGACTCTGAAGTCTAATAATGAGCTCATCTGTACAAGTTATTCATTATTTTACTCCCAATCAAGTGAAGATCAGAAAATAAGGGTGATACTGTAATTTAAAACTAACAAACTTTACAGGAAATTTTATTTTGGCATTAGTGGGTTTTGAGCTTTGTAGTTGCTATCTGGAAAAGGTTGGGGTTTTTTCCCATCTGATTTGTGAATTTATATTGAAATTGCAAATCACTTTTATTTTCACATTTTTTCTACATTCTTACAAATGCTGTTTTAAGCTTTCCCACTAGATATTTAAGTTTTTGTCAAAACATACCAGTTTACAGCCAGTTTTGCCCAATTAAGAGAGTTTCATTTCCATTTCACCAGAATTTAGGAAAAGGAGTTCAACTGCAAGATCATCAGTGATTTAGCTTCCTAAGTGATCGCTTAGTATTTTGACAAGAAATTAAACTCATTCTGTCAAGTCTGAATTACTTTTCTATTTATTTTTTTTTTATAGAATCGTAAGTTTTCTATTGAAATGGAGAGCTCTATGTTCTTGGGGTACAGCCCAATTCTGTCAACAAGATGTGTTGGAATTGCTAAAGAATTGCAAAGAATGAATGATTCTCAGGAAATGAACAATGGAAAATAAGGGTGTGTTAATCAGTCAATTTTGTCTTTCTTTTGCCAAGGGAAAAGAAAGAAAAAAAAGCAAGCATACAGGCAAGCATCATATTCTCTCTGATATTAAAATCTATGGGAATTTGATGAGATAAAAGAAATGTTAAATGAACATTCTTCCTCTAAACAGACATGTCTAGAAAGGCAATTTTAGTAGTACAGCAGTGTAGCATTTTGTTTTTTCTGCAATAAAGCCATCAGATCAATAAAAAATTATGTAGCAGATTATTATTACACTGTGCTCACCATAGCTCTAATCGTAAATAATACAGCAGTTATCCTGGTTATATTAATTATAATTAGAATGCAGATAATGCAGACGGTCTTTTATTACTAGAGCCAAATCAATTTTCCAGTGTTATTCAATGCAAGGTCACACAAAGTTGTTGAAGCTCTTAGACTTCTTATGAAATGACCTGCATATGTAAGAGAGGGTTGGCTCAGCTGTGTAAGACACATTGACTGGGAAGTGCATTGAAATAATTACAGCCATGAACTCTTGCCTATAATGGCAGAATTTCATTTTATAAAGTAAGCATAGCTGTAATCCAGGCTTCTTTATGGTGGGAAGCCTCATAAATCTTTCAGAGAAGACCAAGTCTTTCTCTTGTTTGTAAAGCAGAAATCAAAATGAATTAGTTTAGTTATTCTTTCCATCTGTACTGTTGTGTTAAATATAGTGAATGTGTTCACGCTGTGTATTAATATAGAAAAAAAGAAGAAAATATTTCACCGAGATATTTCGCTGCATTATTTTAACATAGACTGTTTTAAAGTTCACTAGTTTAGGCTCTGGGGCTCTCCTGGATCACTTAAAGCTTTTATCATTTTTTAGGATTGTACTGGCTTAATATATTTGCCTTCTATCTCTCATGGCTTCACTTTGACTCAGACTCACAGAGGAACCAATATGCTTAAAATGTGCCTTTCTGTCCTGTAACTGATGAGCAGATTAGTAGGACACTGCCAGATAATCATCCCTGAGATGCTTTGGATTCATATGCATACATTACACATGGCAGAGAGAGGGAAAGACTGTGGAAAGTGTCGTTTAGTTTTGTGCTTTTCTGCTTTCTTTAAGTATGTATACATATGGCCATTAAAAATGCTCTATGCCGGATTCTTGCAGTTTTGAATTCACTTTTCTTCTTTTTGTCCTATCTGTCATGGATCGAAGTGCTTCCGAGAAACAAAGCAAACAACAGTAAACAGAGCAGAGGCTGCAAGTAGGAGCTAGTTAGTGAGAGGCACAATGCTAGAAGCAATGTAAAGAATAAAGGGTTTGTTGCGTTTTTCTTGCTCGCTTACTTTGTTTTGTTTTCCTTTGTTACTGAATAGAACAGATGCTATAGAAAAAACAAGGAATAGCCCTCCACAGAAAAAAAAACAAACAAACAAGAGCCTTTATTTGAAGATAGTGATGATATTTAAATCTTGAATATTTCTTTGCAAACTGTATTCTCAGGGGAGTTGGCAAATTTGTTTTTAAATCGACAGAAGTTTGGCATGTGTATCAGAGCAGAGTGGTCCAGGCAGTCTCCTACCTGCTCATGTGTGTGTTTCGTCTTACGTCTGGCCTCAAACTCATACCTTAAGTCAGCAGTATGATAGCATTTTAAAAAGGGTCTCTGATCACTTTGGCTTTTTAGCTTGTCATAAATCCTATTATCAGCATTACCTGAGCTTGAGGAATCGAGTCATTTGAACAAAATGCTTCCTTCTGACAATAGCCAAAGAAGGAGACAAAGCCATTTGGCAAGCAAATGAATCTTGAGTACACACTCTGGAAATGTTTATACTTCTTTCAAGATAAATGTAGCATGCTTTTTAATAGTATATCACCATGTTCAGCCTATAGGATGTGAACAGGTTTTATGTGTGAGTGAAAATGTGAGGGAAATAGAGGAAAGGGTGTCAGGCAAAATGGTATAAAGTGACTTTGAGGCTTTACTCAGATATTGGAGATTTACCCTTTCAAACCAATGTATTCTGAAGGTAAATTAAAAAAAAAAAAAATCTCTTCAGAGATATTTCCATGACATGTATGATTTTATACCTACGATACTTCTCATGGATATCTCAGTTCTGTAAGAGCTGATGCAATCTTATCTAGAGATAAGCTGATCTCTCTGAGCCCCACGTGACTCTTTATTTTGGTGACAGTAATTTAATCAGGATTTCCCAGAAGGCTCTACAACCACATTGCTAGGTTTGTTTGGTTTGGTTTTGTGTTTTAAATATAATAAAGTTTCAGGACATCAGTTCCTAAGCTTGAGGTGTAAGATAGACCAAGGAAACATTGGGGCAATGTTTATCAGTTTTGTTGAAGTCACTGCTGCATTTTAGGCATTAAAAAAGCCCAGCGTACTTTTCCACTTTTTCTTCTAAGTTGGTTGCTTTTATACAAAGGAAGAAAACCCACACTTTTGAAAATTTTGTGTTAAAACCAAGCAGTACAAAGGTACGCTATATGATTGCTTGATGTACAACTTTTTCTTTGCTTAAAAAATTCTGAAGCTCATGGTATATGTTCTTGTGAGGGGTTTTTTTTTAAGGCACTCTATCTCAGAGGTAGCATGTGTATCAGGGGAGGAAGGGATTGCTATGGTAAGTACCCCTGCTTCAAATAATAGGATTTGGGAATTATTTTCAGTCCAAAACATAAGGGAAAAAAATGTCTAAAAGTGACCTTGTCGTCTGAATTAACTTCCATGAGATTCCACTTTAAAATGATATGCCCAGTATTATCATTTTACTGCCAAAAACTGGGAACACTTCCAAATTTTGACTTACAAATTATTGTACTTCCAACAGAAAAAAAAAAAAAAAAGGAAGCTTTTTGAAGTCCTTCTTTTTGTTGAATACTGTAATAGATGGCTCTGTAAAATCCTGCGTAAATGGCCAAGACCGCAAGTTCGAGCTGCCCCCAAGGCAGTCTTATCTTACACACAGGCTTTTAGAAGATTTTTGTTTTGTTCTTGAATGTGTGTAGTTTATGTGTTTCATCAGAAGATGCCTGGGTTTTTTGCCTGACTCTACACCCCCATGTCAATACCACTCAGGTTCACAAGGGGAGTTAGCTGCAGGATTTGTGCTGCGCTGAAGAAGAAAGATTATCTTTCCTGTAGGGTGGGGGGAGAAGCGCATTGTGCACGTCTCTCCAGTAAAGACTGCGGGAAAAAATGAAGAGGGCATAACTTTTTAATGTACAATAGCATTCCTAAGTTAATATAGCATGCTGGAATTTAGTGGAACATTTTATTATTCGGCGATCATTTTTCTTTACATCTTGTAAATAAAAACGTTGCTCGTCTTAACGGGCATTCATCAGCAGCAGGGTAGGTTTCCAATCAGCTACACAAACTGCTGCTCTAAGTGCACTTGATAGTGTCTCCAGCAAATAGCTTTAGAAAATATCCTTCCTACCGTATGTACCCTCATGTGAGGATTACCTGCAATGATACGATACATCCTCGTACATTCAGGCAGCCTCACGTGCCTCTGATCTATGCTGGCTTTCACTGCCACTGTTTCTGAAATGGCCTTTCTGCCTCCTGATCACAACATGAAGCAAAAAAGTACCATCTGGACACGGCATGCTAAAAAGTCAAAGATCTCTATGCTATATTATGCCCAAAAGGACATTTTCTTGTCAGTTAAGCTGCCATGTACTTTAGTCTGTCACTGATAACTAACAAAATTACAGTATGGTAATTTTAATTGGAAGCTATCCATTTTTATCCCTCAGGTTTTTCTTTTATTCCCTGTGGCAATCTCCTCTCGCAGCCGGCTCGTTGGCGCAGGGCGGGCGCAGGCAGAGCCGAGGGGCGGGCAGCCGTGGTGCCTGGCTGCCAGGGTGCTGCCCTGCTGCCACTGCCCAGGAGTTCTGCCAGAGCCATCCATCCAAGCTTAGCACCGCCTGCCCTTTTTGTAATTCCTTAATTCCATTGCTTTTACTCACCTGGAGTCCCACAAAGCCATTGGACAACTAAGGTTATAGAAGTAAAGAGGCAGCCCCCCCGACTCTGCTGGAGGTTGGAGAGATGCTGGTACAGGCCAGGGAAGGAGACACAACAGGGTTAGATGGAGAATGTGGACCTTCCCCTGTTTGAAAGCTGTAAGTAAGAATATTTAGGGCATCAGTGTTGTCCTTACTGGGGAGGCAGAAAGGGATTGAGAGCCTCTCTCCTGAAATAAGAATAGCATCTGTGACTGCAGGCATAGAGAGGAGGTGGTAACTTGATTTTAAAGGGCAAAATCAGGGTAAGGATGGGAAAGCAGAAGAGGGCAAAAGGAACCAAATGCATGGGATCTGAAAGACTGTACTTTCATTTTAATGTATACATAAAGATTGATGTTGTTTTGCTTATATTTATTTGTCTGTTTGTTATCTGAGTGGTGCACAGTACAGGGATTTTTACTGTTTCCTCCTTTTATCTGGATGACTCAGAAAAGTAAAAAATGCAGCTTAGGATGTTGGCTTACGGCCTGGCAGAGTAGAAAGGGGTGCAAGCCAAAGTCCCTGTCACCTGAATCTCTTCCTGGAGGAGAATCATGTAAACACTTCAAACTTGGGAATAAATTCTGTGTATGAATGTACCAAAATAGAATAAATCTGCATATGGGCATAGGTATACAAATAGTACTTAAGCATCTCTTTCAAGAGAATTTGTGTCTCTGCAGCATTAGTGCCAGATTGAAAACACAACATACATATTTTTCAACTTACAATTTTGTGGAGCTGATCCTAAAGTGCCATTGTCCAGTTTCACACCGTCTTAGGTCAGAAGTGTTATAGTCCAATACAAAAAGATAGTTGGTGAATCACCAGCTGGATTTTGATAAATCTTTTAATGAAAAGATAAATATATATATTCTAAATTTAAGAGATAAACAGTTCTTATCCCCCTAATAATTATCTTTCAATATATCAAAAACAATAAACAAGCATCATTATCACTTCAGTCTAAAAATGGGGCTTGAACTGTGATTGAGAGAATGGCACAGGAAAAAGAGAACGATGGGAATGTAAGTGGCCTGTAGACTGAGCACAATAGTTATCCTCCTAAATTTTCACTGCATTATGTCAGAGACCTTTTTCCTTAACTAAAGTTAAGCAAAATTCTATGTCTAAACATCAGAAAAACAAAACAAAGCAAAACAACACAAAAAACAAACAAAAAAACCCCAAACAAGATCAAAATTCATCTGCCCAATGTGCAGATAAATTTATGAAAACAAGTTATTTTTAGTTATAGTTTTGTTTTATAGTTTAGCTAGGTTCAGTTATCTTTGTTGCTCCAAACAGAAGATTGAAAAGTACAAAACAAGGCCTTTGGCCATATTCTTTAACAGGAGAATGCTAATGGGGGGTCCAATTCCGTGTTCTCTGGATCACCGTTGGTGTGCTATGTAAAACATGTCAGTAGAGGTTTTCGAAAGCATCAGAAAGTGCTAAGTGAAAATTGTTCAGACAATGCATCACCTAAGAAAAATCTGTACAGAGAAGTGGAAACTATGCAACATTTTCTCCTGAAGGACCCCAGCTGCATTTGCCTGCAGAGAAAGCAAGTTTTTTAGGCTGTTACACTGCTCATCAGTATCCCAGGTGGATCCCTGGCTGGGTAGCTTTCATTCAGTTATGATGGAAGCATTTAGTGTTGTTGCTGCTGCCTCAAGAAGCCTTGCTTAGGAGATAGAAGTGATGAACCAAGCCACTCTCCATCATCTTTCAAAAGTCCTGGCTAACTGATGATATCCCATTGGACTGGAGACTAGCAAATGTGACACCCATCTTCAAGAAAAGCCAGAAGGAGGATCCCAGTAACTATAGACCTGTGAGTCTCACTTCAGTGCCAGGGAAGGTCATGGAACGGATAATCTCAAGCCATCATAGAACATTTAAAGGTCAACCAGACAATCAGGCCCTGTCAGCATGGGTTTATGGAAGGCAGATCCTGCTTGACAAACCTGATCTTGTTCTATGACAAGGTGACCTGCTTAGTGGATGAGGGAAAGGCTGTTGATGTAGTCTACCTGGACTTCAGTAAAGCCTTTGACACCGTCCCCCCTAACATCCTCATGGAAAAGATGGCTGCCCATGGTTTTGATGGGCATATACTCTGCTGGGTTAACCACTGGCTGGATGGCCAGGCCCAAAGAGTTGTAGTTAATGGAGTTAAATCCAGTTGGCGGCCAGTGATGAGTGGTGTCCCCAGGGCTCAGTGCTGGGGCCACTCCTGTTTAACATCTTTATTAATGATCTTGATGAGGGCATCAAATGCACCATCAGTAAATTTGCAGATGACACCAAGTTGGGAGGGAGTGTCAATCTGCTGGATGGTAGGAAGGCTTTAAAGAGGGACCTGGACAGACTGGATTGATGGGCTGAGACCAACTGTATGAAATTCAATAAGGCCAAACCTCAGGTCCTGCATTTTGGTCACAACAACCCCAGGCAACACTACAGGCTTGGAGAAGAGTGGCTGGAAAGCTGCCTGGCAGAAAAGGACCTTGGTGTATTGATTGACAGTCGGCTGAATATGAGCCAGCAATGTGCCCAGGTGGCCAAGAAAGCCAATGGCATTCTGGCTTGTATCAGAAATTGTGTGTCTAGCAGGACTAGGGAAGTAATCCTGCCTCTGTACTCAACACTGGTGAGGCCCCACCTCCAGTATTGTGTTCAGTTTTGGGCACCTCAATACAAAAAGGACATTGAGGTGATGGAGCAGGTCCAAAAAAGGGCAACAAAGCTAGTGAGGGGTTTGGAAAACATCCCCTATGAGGAATGACTGAGGGAGCTGGGGCTGTTTAGTCTGGGGAAGAGGAGGCTGAGGGGAGACCTTCTCACTCTTTACAAATACCTGAAAGGAGGTTGTAGTGAGAGTGGGGTTGATCTCTTCTCACTGGTGACTGATACAGAACAAGAGGAAATGGGCTCAAGTTGCATCAGGGGAGATTTAGGTTGGATATCAGAAAAAACTTCTTTACAGAAAGGGTTGTTAGGCACTGGAACAGGCTCCCCAGGGAGGTGGTTGAGTCACCATCCCTGAATGTGTTTAAAAGTCATCTGGATGTGGTGCTTGGGGACATGGTTTAGCAGCGGGTCATCAGAAATAGGGTAATAGGTTTAGAATAAAGTTGAACTTGATGCTCTTAAAGGTCTTTTCCAACCTGAACAGTTCTATGATTCTATGATTCTATGAAATGGTTAATGGGGAGCCTTGGTACATCTGCAAAGACTGCCTCTGTCTGTATCATTAGAATCACTCATGTGTATAAAAATTATAGCCTACCCCTAAGGAAAAAAACATATTTTATTTTTTTAGTTTAGTGTAGTATTTATGAAAGCAAATCAGAATGTTTCTCACTCCCACCTCAGAGCACAAGTGGGCTTTCTGCAGGGTGATGCTGAAGTGCCTGGACTGCCTGGGCAGGTGCGTGGTACCTCCATGTTTGCTGCTGTAGTGCACAGACCAGCAGAGTGACCTTTCCCAACTTTCCTTCCACAATAAGTTTTTGGATTGCAAAAGATCAGATTCTTATATTTGGGGCAAGTCTTCAAAAGAGCACATCTGACCAGCAGCTCAGCACAGACAGTCACTGTGTGACAGCTCCCATGCCGTCCTGCTAACTCTCAGGCACAGTCCATTGTTGAGTGTCTCCAGCCTGAATCACAAAAAGCTGTCTTCCAGTCCCTGTCTCCAAGCATCCTCTGCCCCAAAAGAAGGAGACATTTTATCACAAGTGATATTTTTCTGACAAACTTACAAAAGGCATATTTGATTTTTTTCTAACAATGCCTTGCTATCTGTGTTTATTTTAGCCTAGTCACAGTCCTGTTACAACTTTTTTATCAGACCTTGAAAACTGAGTAGAAAAGTAGATTACTGCCTTTTCCTTCCACTGTTGGAAAGCTGAAATCCAATCTAACTCAAAACATAAAATATACTTTTGTTACCACAAGATTGCAGCAGAGGTTAGTAGCAATGTACATGTTATAGTATATTTTCTCTGAAGGGAGAGTTCACACTACAACTATTCAAACTATATAGTGTGTGAATTCAGGACAAAAATGAATTTAGTTTCCTTTTTTTCTGTTCATCAGAGATGAACACTAAATGCAAAGTTTAGATTCAGATAATAATTCCTCCAGCTCTGAATGTAGTATTTTGGGTCGGTTCTTTTACAACTCACAGGGATAAACCCCACAATAATTGAAAAGTCCATGTTCCATTACATGTGGGAAGTTTAAATGGATATATATTATCTTGGGAGGTGGGAGTCTTAACTCCAGTATAGTAATGCTAGCACTGGTAATAGTAGGGTAAATTTAAGATAACTGCATCTAATTAATCTAGTGAACTTAGCTTCAGCGACTTACAGGCTGGATTACAAAAATGTGAAACCATTTTTTAAATGTTTGTTGACTGTAATTGTCAACCACTGTAATACTGTCCTGAAAGTCTATTTAAGAGTTCTGTGTTTGTACAGTGATTTCACCCTAAAGCAGGACTAAATGTTCAGTATTTTATCACCTTGTCTCTAGATTAGATATAGACATTGTTCATAGAATGCTTGTATTTTTAAATGTATTTTTCCACACAATTTTATTCAGATTTGCAGGGAAAATATTTAAACTGTTTTTTTCAAAATCTTTTGTCTTTTTTCATAGCTGCTTGTGCTGCTGTTTTAACAGTCACGTTGCAATGAGGACACAACTGGGAAAAAAAACAAGAGAGAGGAGATAAATGCAGACATACAACATGCTTAAGCAGTCAGAGTATTTGGTCAGTGACTTATACGTTGGTCTCAGCACACCAGCAATAACCAAATGTATATGTGTATGTATATTGGAAGGGGAAGAGAGATTTGGGGTTGAAAGAAGAGGTAGCTCTATGGGTGCTGATGGCAGATGCATCAGAAGTCTGAGGGGCACTGCAGAAAGCAGAGGTGTAGATTTTTGAAAATTTAAGAAGTGTGAGTTGGAGTTGTGGCTTATCTATCAGGGGAAGATGCAGTGGATCTCTTGGTAGTTAGTGAAAGAGGAAGAAAATATTCCATGGAAGTGAAGACTAAGATTGTGTTTCATCCAAGAGAAGAAGGAAACTGGCGCAGAAAGGTAAAGACAGGCATCCCAAGGCAATGGAAAAGAAATATATCTTGGTAACAGCATTCTGACTAGATACGAGTACTGGAAGGTTTTTGCAATTAACAGTGTGATTTTAGCTGTGTGGATGGATAGAAAAGGCTGTGCTATTGAAAGGTTAAACGAGAAGGGTAGAAGTAGTCTTAAGTAAGATCTGAAAGGAGATTAAGAGCTGTTTTATCACGGCTGCATTTGAACTGGGGGGGCTGGGCATCAGAGAAGCAAGGCCAGCTGAGCTTTGGCATGGAGCAGAGTGGTGTATTTGCCATTTAATTAGTCTAAGATTCCTATATCCCAGTACAATCTTATCCAAGTCAGAAGACAGAAAGAAGTAGAGGGTTCATCAGACCTGCTGCTGTAGAGGCATCATTGAAAGGGAGTCTGGGAACAGATAGATGGAACAAATGAGAAATAGCTGCAGGTTTTTTTAGAAATGGAAAGTGCATTCCAGAAGCAGCTACAGAGGGGAAAGGACAAAGGAGAATATTGCAAATCATAAAACCAAGTTGAACGTAGGATAAACCAGATTTGGGCTATATGACAGTGGAATTGTCTTTATTTGTCCTCTGAGGCAAAGTACTTGTTGCTTTATAAAGCACTACTCCTCATTTTGCAACACCAATTGTTTCTTCCTCTATGACTGCAAACAAAACAAAGTCCTTAAAAAAACAGTTACAACTCTATCCATATTAAGGGTATTCTGTCCATGTTATCTGTCACTTCAGATTGTAAAGACCTTAGAGCAACAATAGTGTTATTTATATTTGAACATTTATTTGTATGCGATCACATACAGAATTATTACTAAATAAATAGTTGCCATGAGTAATTAGTTGATCTCTATCTTTAAGTGTTCATTAGACATTTAAATAAGATGAAGATGCTACCTCAGTATATTGTTAATAGACTTAAGCTTTCTTTTACTCGTTTTTTTTTAATTTTTCTGCTTCTTTCCAATCATAGAATCATAGAATAGTTTGGGTTGGAAGGGACCTTAAAAATCATCTAGTTCCAATTCCCCTGCCATGGGCAGGGACACCTTCCACTGGACCAGGTTGCTCAAAGCCCCATCAACCTGGCCTTGAAAGCTTCCAGGGAGGGGCCATCCACAACTTCCCTGTGCAACCTGGTCCAGTGTCTCACCACTCTCATGGTGAAGAATTTCTTCCTAATGTCTAACCTAAATCTACCCTCTTCCAGCTTAAAGCCATTACCCCTTGTCCTATCGCTACATGCCCTTGTAAAAAGTCCCTGCCCAGCTTTCCTGTAGGCCTCCTTCAGGTACTGGAAGACTGCTATAAGGTCTCCCCAGAGCCTTCTCTTCTCCATGCTGAACAACCCCAACTCTCTCAGCCCATCTTCATAGCAGAGGTCCTCTAGCCCTCTGATCAGCTTCATGGATCTCCTCTGGACACACTCCAAGAGCTCCATGTTCTTCCTGTGTTGGGGTCTCCAGACCTGGACACAGCACTCCAGATGGGATCTCACAAGAGTGGAGTTTCTCGGCTGCAAGCGTACATTGCAGGCTCATGTTGAGCTTCTCATCAGTCAACACCCACAAGTACTTCTCCTCAGAGCTGTTCTCAATCCATTCTCCACCCATCCTGTAATCATGCTTGAGATTAGCCCAGTGCAGGTGCAGGACCTTTCACTTGGCCTTGTTGAACTTCACAAGGCTGGCATGGGCCCACCTCTCAAGCCTGTCAAGGTCCCTCTGGATGGCATCCTTTCCCTCCAGCATGTTGACTGCACCACACAGCTTGGTGTCATCAGCAAACTTACTGAGGGTGCACTCAATGCCACTGTCCGTGTCGCTAACGAAGAAGTTAAACATCTCCGGTCCCAGTACAGCCCCTTGTGGAATGCCACTCATCACTGATCTCCGTATATCCATTTTCCTTTCATTGTGTTGCTGCAGGAAGTTGTCATTACTTTTGCCTCCATATGATAGTGTGGAGAACGGTCCGTCTTCTCCCCCCGTCTCTCTCCCACCCATTACCACTGCCGTCGGCCCGAGACAGATAGCATTTTTTTTTCTTTTCAGAGAAGAAAATTTAGTTTTTCACACTTGGAACTTTAAGTAAAAACAAAAACAAACAAACGAAAAAACCAACAAACAACAAAAATTCTTGTCAGAAAGATACAGCTATGGAGTGTGGTTCTTCCCCTGAAATAGAAAGTGAAAAATAAAAAGATTGCGAAGACTGTTGAGTCTTTCTGCACT
Source organism: Hemiprocne comata (assembly GCA_020745705.1). Lineage (NCBI taxonomy): Eukaryota > Metazoa > Chordata > Aves > Apodiformes > Apodidae > Hemiprocne > Hemiprocne comata. The sequence continues at coordinate 144,933,592 of CM036587.1, forward strand.
TTCTTTCAAAGGCAGTTCTGGTGTCCTCTTAGAAAAAGAGAAAAATCAATTGAGAATACTAAGAGAGAAAGGGAAGGTGGTGCAAGTGATAATAAATTACTCAAAATCAACATGGTCACAAATGATTTCACAGAACAGCACTTAAAAAAAGAATTAAGGAATAAGAATTCTAATGCAGGCAGTTATATTTCTGGAACTGTAATGTCGAACAAATAGTTCCTTTTGCTAGAGGGATGAATGGATCCAGCTTTACAGCATCATTCTGACTTTCAAAAACCCTCTATTTCTGTACTTGAAATCAGTTTGAGACAAGGGAAGTGAAGCTCTTGGACACGTTATGTAGACTGCATCATTAGAGATCTTTAAAGAAAGACAGACTAGATGAAATAGCTTCTAGATTAATTAAAGTACTGTTGATTCTGTCTTGAGACAAGAGGACAGGACAGATGAGCTCTTTTGCAGCTATACACTTACAGAATTTGAGGGACCAGAAGAGATAACATTTGGTAGATAATGTCAAATACCTAACTGATCAAACAAACACTGCTGTACACACCTCTAAGAATTTATTAACAGTTGCAATATCTGAGATGACAGGGTACCCTTTGCAAAAACCCGCTCCATTTTTTGGAATAATATAATGTGTTATAAAATAGTGACTACTTGCACCAAATACAATGCTATAAAATTTCTTCAAAACCAGATGCACGAAGTCAAAATTCAAATGTTCTTGGTATAAAGGCAATAGTGAGGGAAATATAAGGATAGATTAAGCAGATTTTAAAGCAGAATGATCCCAATTTCTGGTTTAAATATGTTTTCTCTTGCTGTAGTCTACTTTGAAACAGCCCATCAGGTCTAACAGTAGGGCTGTTAGCAAAAATGCTAGTCAGGAGATCTAGTAGCATTTATTCAAGGAAAAACTGTTGCACGAAAGGTTAAAAAATATAATGTATTTTCTATATGCATTTTAAAAGGGAAAGAACTGGTGAAAAAATCTCTGTAAGATAATAGCAGTCTTTGAGATTATGTGTAAAGGCTGGCTCTGTCCTTCATTATTCTGTTCTTTCTTGTTCAGTTCCAAAACAAGACTTAGCAGATTCAGAAGGGTATTCTTTATTTGTTATTAATGTCTATTCTTTACCAGAATGTGCATCTTACAAAACTGTTGAACCTAAAGAGACAAAGGCTCCTAAGTTAACTGTGTAATCCCTTTGATCAATGGATTGTTTTCAGAGAAATGGCTGAGTTAAAAAAACAGTAATGTCACAAGAATGTGGGATTTTATACATAAAGCGACCTCACATATGCAGGGCACATATGCAGGTTAAATGAGCCTTGGTGCAGGTTCTTGATCAGTGAGCTGGCACTCCTCTAGAATGTGGCCAACACAAGTGACCTGGGAGCCATCGTAAAATAATTGCTGGGGGATAGACCAATATTCGGCGGCAGCTTTTCACCCTAGTTGCTCAAATATATGACACTTCTGTAGAGATAATGAGGAAAAAGAAGTTGAAAATTTTCAAGGCATAAAAAGAGTTATCTTCATGCATTCCAATCAACCACTTTTTGCCTTTTACCCCTCTTTGAGAAACATTCTTTTGGTTTTACTAATGAATAAGAAGAGATTGTACTGAGCTGTGAATTGTCCTTTTCTATCTTTCTAGTTAATACATGGCACAGAGAGATGCGAGTACAATTATTAGTGCTGGAGATTGTGAATATCTTTTGAAATGAAGTGAATTTGCCAAAAATCTGTCTAACTATAAATGACCTGGGTCTTGCTCATGAAACCATCTATTAAAAGTATTGACCCACTAACCTCATTTTTCCAGAAAGACCATGGGGCAGTTACGGCAGGACAATCTGAGAGATTTATAAAGTTCTCAATGTCTCTGAGGGCCAGAAGTAAGATTCAAGATACAGAAGCAACACAAAATCACCAGTAATTGAAGCAGGATGTGCTGTTGCCAAATGAATTGTGTATATTTAGACAGCTTTGTTAGTGTTCAGCTCTTCCCATTCATGACTACATTCACTAACTGTGTAAGATGTGCTTTTACTTTGGTGTTTCTTTTGTCTGGGTCCTTCAACACTTCATACAATCTACAGGGAAAGTAAATCTCTTTCTTCATTTTGTAAAGGTGAGATTATACACAGATTATTGGACATTTGCTCTTCGGAACAATTTTCCTTTTAATATAAGCCAAATATTGCAGAAGTTGTTACCTTACAAACGTTCATAATAATCATTATCAGTCTGCTTTCTCTGGCAATGAAATGCCTAAATTGAGCCAGGTTCTCAATTTTAGTTATTTCTAAACTCAGAAATGGTAGAGACTTTCCTACCATTTTGAAAAGAGGATGAGAGAGAACAAATTAATCATAGAATCGTGGATGCTGGCAACATATTAAAACATCTAGCTAGTCTCTTTGCCATTCGTTTGCTTTTTACTGTACATCCTGCAGTATTCTGACAGTCTGGTTTTCAAAAGCTGTAGTCTTAGAAGTGATAGGTTACCATTACTTTCTCTTAAGAGTGTATGAGAATCTCACTGATAAAGAGGATTTCAGAAGTTTAGGAAATGAATGCTACTGCAGCAGTGAAGAACTAACAGTTCCAAATATATATAGGAATGCAAAGGGATTTTTTTTTTTTCCCCAATGATTTCTTGTGCTGAGTCTCCATCTGAGATGTCTGTGCACATGTCAGTTTATCCATGTCTGTTTTAGAACTGAAGTAGGTTCACATTCCTGTAGTAATCACCTCCTCACTTTCAGTACAATTTTAACGTTATGTCTGACCGGAGGATTGAATATGTTTTATTGGTAACATAGTCCTGAAATTGATTTGACTGTGCATTGTTCTCTAAAGTGCTCCATTTAGCTTTTAGTAAGCTTGGGAATATTGTTTATTTTGCCGTATGATGTGTTAGTTGCTTAGCTAATTCTGCGTTAAAGATGTGTGCATTCTCTGAGCTTTCACATGGGGGAGGAAGTGTCCTCCTTATGTGAGAAAGCTGCCACAGCAGCTGAGATACCACTTAACACTGGAGGCTCTCCAGGGCCTGAATGTGCCATGTGTATTGGCAATGTATTTTGCTGTTGGTATGACCAACGTTTATACACAGCACTAATTCTGAGAATAAAGAAAGTGCTAAAACTCAGACTCAGATGCTGTAAATGGCAGCATTTTAATCTCACTACACTAAGAGGGAATGAGCAAATAGTTCTGCAGTGGGCAAAGGAGACCGATGTAGCACCCTAACCCCAGAGGCAAATTCCTTTCCACCCCATCTCAACTGCCGAGTCCTAGAAATGCCACTGTTTTCAAAGCAGCAGACATTAACCATGTGTGTGAATCTTAGACATTAGTAAAAATCATTCAAAAAAAAATGCCTTTGTTTGGCTTTCGTGAATTTCTAGAGCAAAAGAAAAGGCCAAAGCTGGATGTGAACTATGTTGCTTTGCCACTAACTGATAGGTTTCCTGATTTCTATAGTGAAATATAATGAACAGCTTTCAGTAGGATAGGCATTTCATTTCATTTGTCTACTGCAAATAATAAAGGCATTTGTCACAGGTAAGGTGTAAGGCTGAATTCTGGTCTAGTTTGTTACAAAACTTGCAGACCCCATATCGTGGTACGCAGCTGAAAGACAATTGCAAAGAACTTGTATATTGTGGAATAAAATAGGAGTTCACAGTAAATAACAGTGGGTAACAGATGCTGTCTCTGGACTCCTGGAGCTGAGGGCAGGCAGAGAAAACACATAGCTGGCTGGTGGTGCATAGGTCTTACACTGAAGGAGCATGGTTACCATAAGCGCCTCTCCTCCTCCCTCCTTCCTCCTCCTCTTTCTACCCACCAATGCAGGTTTTGAGACAGCCCTCCTGTTGCTACTTCCCCCACCAGTAAATAGCAGAAGAAATTATATATTATTAAATGCAGAAGTAAGCACAGCTTAGAAAACCCGAACATGGGGGAACATTAGTCCTGCCCTTTTGTTTCCAAAACTTGCAGATCCCCCCCTCCTTTGCTGTTTGCTGGTCTCAAACACCTGTGTTTCTTTTTGTCTGGGCAGGCTGTGTATTCAGCAGAGCAACTCAGAGCATAGCATCTCTTTGAACTATGTTCCTGCTCTGGGAAACTCTTTTTTTGTTTTTTGTTTCTTTAATTTTTTTTATTTTTTTTTACTGATAAGGAAATACTTGCAAGTTGCTCCTTTTGGCAAACATGGGATAGTCCTTTTTAGTTCTGCTCCGTATGTGATCATTCCCTTTTTGCCAAACTTCCTTAGATGTGCACCAAATTGCAGAAAGATGAATACCAACTTCGCATAATTTGAACAAGAAAGCCTTGCAGTGCTACTTTTCTGTTTAAATTTACAGAGGGAAAAAAAAAAAAAAAAGAGATACGTAGGACATAAGTAAGGGCAGAATAGAGCCCTTAATCTTAATTATGCATTCTGCAGTATTATAAATGACTAAAGATTACTTCCAATGTTTGGTATAATCTTACAGTGTGCAGATGTGGTTCTCTTTGGTATATGCCATCTTTACTGAACTCACAATTTCCATAATGCTGTCACATTCTGCATGGGAAGCAGATTTACAGATAGGTAATCCATGTAAGGTATTTTAAAGACAGCTTATTAAAGGATTGAGGCCTGCTGTTAAATTACATATGCTTTCAATTGCTATGAGGAGCAAACAGTATCAAGAAGTACAATAATTTAGCTACAGCTGGAGAAAGGCCTATTTAAAGTTTTGATGACAGATCCTTTAAACTTTTCCTTTAAGTTCTTTTCTGCTTTATATCTTTTCCTGTGAAGTAAAGTATTTTCCTTTATACAATGTAATTTCACCAGCAAGTCGACTGTATACACGTTAACGAACTGAAATGAATTCCTAAACTGATAGATAGAGTTTACAAAATGACTGTGGGTGCCGGGCTCCATGCTTGATGGCATTATCTAAACACCTGACAGCAAGGATGGAGTCTTTGCCGTTTAGCATTGCTAATTACTAATGGCTCAAATTGTGTTGGGTACTGCTGCCGTGCTGCTTTCCCCGCTGCCGTGAGCTCCCACGATCTGCCGCATTGTGCGCCGGGCGGGAGGTTGTTGAGCATATTGGATAGTGCCCCCATCTGTTTCTAAAACACAAGGCAATGTGTCACTTATGTGCTGCCTGCTCTTCTTACCCTCTGCAGAAGGAGTTACAAGAGATTGTGTTTCCAGACAATCCCCTTCCCCTCTCTTTAACCAGACTAAGAAGGCAATGACCATAGTTTACAGCCATTCCTTAAATTTGGGGGATGGGAAGGGGGGAGGGGGGAAATGTTTGGGGGTTTTCCCTAAAGTAACAAAATACATGAGAATATAGTGATGTTATTTGGAGCTAACTTTTAAGTGTCGCACTGTATCATACAAAAAGGGGCACGTTATGCAGACATGAGACTACAAAGCCCGAGAAGGAATGTGTTAAGCAATCATTTTATAACGATGAGTCTGGCCATGCGTTTGCATGTGAACATCATTACAATCTGAAAAAGAGAAAATGTTATTATGCCATGTATCTTTGAGCCATTATTGGAATTAGGTTACAAAGCTTCGGCTGCAAGGTTATTTGAATCTACTGCTTGTTGTTAATTTCATGCTTTCTATTTAGTATTTTTTTTTCTTATTAGTTATGAACTAGTACACTATGAAAAGGAAATAATTTTTTTAAATGTGTCTAATACCTCCCAGCACAGGCATAAGAATATTTTTTTATAGCATGTATTTTAAAATAACAGTATACTTTGGGGAATGCTATAAAAATCTGGAAGGACAAACCAGTAAAATACTTTTTAAAAAAGCCTCCCTCCCAGGAAAAGCCTCTGAGTTACAATACAAGGTTTTTAAAGTCACTTTTTTTTTTCTTTAACATTACTGTGTAACCTTACACAGCAGAAACATAAACATATTGAATTGAAATTTGGGAAAAAAAAGTGTTTTCCTACAAATGTCTATCTGAACATCTTTCCACATAATGATGCCTCTTTTTTTATTTTTCCTTTTTAAAAAAATTAAATATGGTATTTTTATTTTTAAATATTTATAGTGTAAATTACCCACACCGTGTTTCTCTACTGTTCTAATAAATCTCGTTTTACATAAGTTGTAGAGGTTAATGGATAGATTTTGAAATGCATTAGATTTCTATAATAAATTGATATGTAAGACAAGACCTTATTAAGTAGACTTTTGTCTGTGAAACCTGTCTTCTTCAAATAATTTCATAAGCCAAAAAATGCAAAATACAAACTTTGCTTAATAATGAATTTTTAAACATACCTCACCATAAAATTAGTATGTTTTAATTATAGACATTTACTTTGTTACTGATCAGTAGCAAAGTTCCATAGAGTACCTGAAACTATTCTTTTTATTCCGGTATTTAAACTGAAATATGCTTCTCATAAAGGAACAATGCTATTGATAGCTCTAAATATGAATTTGAATTTATGTAATGTCAATATTATCAAGTATTGATATATCAGCCTTAGTCTGCAAATGTATTATCAATTCACAAATAACTGAAGTAGTTAAAAATTAAACTGAATTAAAAAGTAAAAGATGATGCTTAAATACAATTAAGTATCTCAGAAAATATTTCTAATAGTCTGCATGGAGCTCATTACAGTATTTCTGCTCTTACCATGTCTTAATGGTTTTTTTGTTTATGGGAAAATTGTTTAAGACAGCAAGAATCTTGGGTCTTCGCTTTTTTATGAAGGTCAAACTAAATTCAGAATTATAACTGAAAAATGAAATGTAAATACCTAGATCTTTGATAACAAAGTAATTAAAATGTATGGTTTTGCCTACTGTGTATAATAAGGGCTTATATTTGATCAACCATAAAAGTTATTTAATCATTTTAACCTTGGAATACTACCCGACAAAAAACTACTTAATGGAAGTTAGCTGAGAAGCATTAGAGTATCACAACATCAAGAAGGCTGAGCGAGAGGGCACTGAAAATTCAAGCACAGCTTATTTCTGCCATAATACTATAGCAGGTTGCATGGCAACCAGTGGCTGTGGATTTTGAAGTTACTTTATCCTTATTCAATGAGCAAAGACTTAGCCTGTATTTATTTTGGTAATTTCTAGAATTAATCAGGTATTTAAGGCCCACTATAGCATAAACTTGCCTGTGATTTTGAGATCAGTGAATAAGTGTTTACAAGTGTGGTTGTGAGAACATCTGGAGGAAGAAGAGAGCTCAACTGTTCCTCCTGACGTTGCAGACTATGGGGATTAGAGGAGTGCTCAGATCAGCGGCCAGTTTTGAGCAAGACTGTGGCTTGCAAGCACATCCCTATGATTTAGGTTAGTCATTTTAGGTGGACCCTGGAGTTTTCAAAAAAACCTGTCATATTTCATTTTAATGCTTCCATTAAAGAACAGTGCTAAGAAAATTTTAACATCTTTTAGCTGAGTAAAATCTGTAATCATAAGCCACAGTCTCAAGTACAAGTATTGTGGCACCCTTATGTGCACGTATTACTTCAGAGAGTACGTTAACATACAAGTCTCAAAAATGTTTTATAGTATAATTTCATTTCCATTATTGTCTTTAATGTATAAATGCAACCTGTTCAGTATCCTGTTGTTTAATATGTCCTGGGTTTGGCCTAGTTTTTCGGTATCTCTGATAATACTGAAACTGGAGCAAATTAAGAATTCTCAGAGTTACAGATGCACAAAACGCACGTCGTAATACTTGTAATGAATGAGAAGTGTGAATTGGCATCTCATTTAATGAGCACTTTTCAAAGATGCATTTTCCTAGACTATATGAAAAATCTGTAAGATTTTTCAAGGTTTGAGAAGCAGAATGCATTCTTGTAGTCAAAGATACTATCATAACGCTTATACATATAAGGGTAGGATTATGATACAAGTGTTGCCTTCACGTTTCATTTCCTAACTTTTTGACTTTCATGCCAAGTACACACTGAATTAACATTATCACATGCACAGCACGAAAGGCATCATTAAATCAAGATAGGCTTTCACAACCCTGACTTACATCGTGCATCCCACCAGCCTGGCTTTGAAGAACCTTTTTTCACATGTTCATGAACTTAGTGGATTTACATGACAGCTGTATCATTTTATTTTAAAATGTATATCTAAAAGTTACATTAGATCAAGTCCAAAAAACCCTAAGAAGAAGCCTGCAGTGCTCCTTGGGTGGAAGTGGGCACCCAGCCAGTTGAGCATTGCATTGGGAATGCCTTGACTCCAAGAGAGCCCACTAAAAGATAGAATTACGCAACTGTGTATGTCTAGTGCAGGTCATGCCTTTTCTGAGAGGCCTTTTCATTACCTAGCAACGGCCATTCCAAACTTAACAGGAGAGAAGTTAGTTCAGTTAAAATTAGAGCTGAAATGGGTAGTGAATGTGCTGCCATTTTCTGCATAGGAAACCTGGAGGTTATAGCATGTTTACATGCAGCAGCAAGAGGGGGTCCATGGATGTCTGTTTTCAAGCAAAGTGTGGCAGTTTCAGTCTTGCTATGCTTGATGGTACATAAGAAAGTCCCTAAAGTGTGTGATCTTCTCAATGAAATAAAGTGATCATTCTTTGCAGTAAAGTACAGTGAAGTTATTTTAAAAATGCATAATTTATTTTGTCAAAATCTCTACTAGCAAGCTGAGTACAGTACTTCTGGGAGCTGAGAATGTTGTTAAAAAATATAGATTATAGCCTTAGTGAGGACAGTTAAAAAGTTATTGCAACCAAAATACTTTATGTCAATAAGCTACTGCAGTTTAAGAAAAATGAAACATTTTCCCCTGAGCCAGTTCTGTTTTCTGTGAACATAAGAGGAAATAAAACTGTTACATATTACCTGTCAGGTAGGATCTGCTGGTCCTGTTTGAATATTTGTGTTTCCTACTTTCCAGAAATTAGTGAATTTCATTGACCTAATTTCTGGTCACTGTTTGTGAAATGGAAATCTTAATACTGAAAAGCAGTGGTAGTATCAGGAAAGTAATCTGCAATTCCATAGTATTTTGTATTAATAGCAAAACTAACAGATCTGTATAGAGCCAGTAATTGTGGCAATAAGGGGCTCCTGGGTTTTCTAGCATCTGTCCTATCTGAAAAGAAAGCTGACCTGTGCCATTGTCTCTTCTCTGTCTTCTTTTGGGGAGGTACCTTAAATCATATCAGTCTGAGCAATCAAGCCACTGTAGCTCCCATTAGTCAGCTGGATCATTCTAATTTATCCTTCCTTAGGTAAAATGTATTAATATAAACTCAAATGCTGTTCCAGTACAAATGTAGGAAGGGAGTCCAAGAGCTGGCCTGAGTGTTGCTGCAGAGGACTTTGCATCTTCCTGTCATTTCTTCATTTATGCAAGTGATGGCTACAGCAGGAAGATAATAGAACTGGTGATCAAAGCACTGCTGTATCTGACCTGCAGCCTTGTTGTGACTACTCTGCTGACAAAATGCTAGAAATCACTTCATCAGAGATGTGGATGGATTAATTTTAAATAGGGCTCTGAGTCAGTCGTTGTTACTGCTTTGATTTCTGCATGTATTTTAGGCTTAGTGGCTACATGACACGACAGAGTTGTAGAAGTTCTGAATTGTCCTTGACATTGACCTTCCATGATGGGCAATCAGATTATAACACTTAACAGGGTACCTATACCTTGGGTTTTTTAAAGCAGAGAAAACTGAACATTCAGTGATGCTGTGGGCCAAAAATTCTTGTCCAGGTAAACTGCAAAATAACAGATTTGTCAGGGCTATGACCTGTTTCAATAACTGTGAAAAAGGAACAATGTTAAGATGTCAGAAAGGAGTCAAGGCATGGGGCTTGTCTTCACCAAAACCCTAGGCAGCCATGAAAACATTAAGGTAATTCTTTCTACTTCAAAGTCTGCAAATAGGAGTCTGGGAGCACAGACAGTCAGGAGTAGACTTGTAGCTCCATTTGTCCCTAAATAATTGGCACTCTCTGCAAAGGAAGCAGACATATATATTTATAAGATTGGAACCTGGGATTAAAATTTAAAGCCTATAGCAAAACTCCTATTTGCAGAACAGACCTTTATCAATTACCTCTTTTCTTTCCTGACAGCAATAAGTCCTTTTGCAGAGCAACCCTCCACCTTGTCCTATTCCTTTGCATCACAAACACATTAGATACAAATGTGTTAGCTACGCTTTTGCCACTCTAACCAAGGACATTTTCAAGCAATTGTCCAGTTTCAAAAATTCTGCTAATTATTGAGTATTCGTTTAGTTTTAAAACTCAAGAACATGGCTAGTTGGGCAAAATGTCAGTGGTGAGTAGATCTTTTATCAGCTAAGTGCATGCCTGCTCTCAGAAATAGCTGTAGAACCAAAAATATAAGTGTTTTTCCTCCTGCACATTTTTCTCTTCCAGCATTGCCTGTATTGACTGTATCAGAGCACACAGGGGCTAGCAGAACAAGTGTAAATTGTCATCTAAGTCTTTTTCTTCTGCCTAACACTGGGAAAGGTTATGTCCTGAAATAACACATTCAGCAAATGATGAGCCCTGTAAGACAGGACCAGGGCTTGAAGGACTGCAGGCAAAATGTGTTCATAGGTAGCAAAAGAGTCTCACAGATTGAGGGCTAAACCCCAACGCTTCCTGTTCATAAGGGTTTTTATATCGACTCCTCTGGGATTATAAAGGATAATTTTGCAGCCTAATGATCCATTGATTTACATTCCTGGAAAAATCCACCAATTTACCAAAGGTTTTGTGATATAAATATCACATTTCATTCTTGGTTTTAAGGTTCTGAACTACAGGAAGGTACATGAAGCACCATTTCTAGTTTACACCATATATATCTTATCTGGCTTTGGTTACTCTAATGTCTGCATACCTCAGTGTTTCTGACCCACCTTTCTTCACAGCAACCATGTACAATATGAGGTATACTATATGATTTTACACTTGAAGTATTGAGATCCAGAGAAAATAAAATGAGAATTGTACAGTCAGAGGAGTGTTTCTAAAAGAGCCTCAAGGGTTTTTAGTTTTTATTAGAAATGTTCACAAAAGGTGGAAACCTTAAAAGTGAAAATTTAGCCCAGCACTAGGCAGGGGTCTGGTAGCTTTCAAAATCTGATTCAACACTATTTGGGCAAGATCATGCAAGGTAGCACAGATGGAAATTGACCCATTTCTCTGAAAAACTTGGCTTGAACCGTAACCCTCAGAACACCTTTTGGTTTGATTTTTTTTTTTTTAGGTTTATATTTTTCTGTTAGTTTAGGATATGCATTAAATACATTCTGACATCTTGGAAGTAATTTTTGCTCTGATTCTATCCTGCTGAACTTCCATTGGGAATCATTCTACTCATATTCTAATTCCTCTGGATCAAGTGTGACATCTCATTCACTTCATAGGTATATCACTCCTCTGAAAACAATGAAGCTATACAAGAATAAAAGGGAAATGCTAGAAGGAGGGTTAAGTTCTTTAAATTATAAAGTAAATTGGCAGTGGTTGCACAGTGAGACACATCCCAGTCCCCACGTACTAATTGGATGGCACTTAAAAAAAAAAGAGAAGAGTATGTGAAACTCCAGGTCTTCGAGTTTGAGCATCATCCTAGTTTTACACTGATATTAATGACCACAGATTGGGTAGGTTGTTGGCTTTTTTTTCTTTTTTTCCCCCACTGTGGTGAAAGTAAGATGCCCAAAGGGAAGCAGAATTAATTAAAGTTTCTGATGAATATTGGACCACTACTGGCATTTGCCTCAGGATCAACAGGTAGGTTCTTAACTTTGTGAAAGAAAACATTATTGAAGAAGGTTGCATTCCTTGTGCAGATCAAGTTGTGCTTTTAAAAAATAAAAGAAGTCAGTTGGTGGTCTTGCTTTTAATTATCGAGGCTGTGAGAATTCGAATGACATATTTGCCTCATTTACTTAGAAGATATTCTTGTATTTATTAAATAATTTGAAGAACATCTGTAACACTTTGATAAGATTTTCTTTCTCATCATGGGAAGCAAGCTGCATTTCAATACCAGGAAGTACTAGTATTACGAAGTGTTTCCTAGTCCATTTACAAGAGAACAGTAATATGTAGAAATAAAACTCACCAGAATGAAGACATGTTTGATTTCTTAACAATATTGAGCGTAGGTAGTAATATAACATGGGATTAAAGGAACAGGTCATACTTATAAAATATTATTTAGCCTTTCCCTGTATTACTGTTAGGTTACAATTTACCTATTTCTTACCATTTTTTGCCCAGGATTTTCCTCACAAAAGCAAAAGCTTGTAATGTCTTCTGCAGAAAGCTTAGATGCCAAGGAAGAAATACAGCATTTTTAACACCAGCTGTTAAATTACTTAAAAAAAAAAAAAAAAAAAAAATCTCTCTGTGATACTGATGCTGTCTTTCTGTACTGTTCATGGGTCAAATAAAAATACTTCAACAGGAATAGAAACAGCCTATGTGCTTTAGATCCATCAGAAGTAATTTTTAAATAACTTGTAATTTCATCTCATTGCAGTTTTAGGGCTTTTTTGTGTTGTGAGCACCTTCTTTAGGCACCAGGGGCAAAGGTCCAGTGTCTCCAACTAAGTTTTTTCATGTGACTGAGGTTTAAAGTCAAGGGAATCAGGAAAAGTCAGAGTCCATAATATCAGGGCAGGGCAGAGTGAATATGCGTACACTTCTGTTTAATGTAGGAATCCAAAAGTTCAGCTAGAATTTCTGATGAGTTTTTATTTGAAGACTGCATTTTAAAATTCGGAATACTGGGGCAAATTTCATATTTAAAGTTCGAATCATACATGACATGATATTCTGCTGGAAAAGGCATATGTAGCATAATAAATTCAGCAGGAATTTAGTTACTCAAATATGTATGAGCATGTGCAAAATTGTATAGGTATATAAATATGTGTACATATCTGTATGTGTTCTTACAAATGTAAATATTGTCTATATTGTCTCTGTATGTATGTAAAAACTTATTTAGTTATTTGTACTTGTATGTTCACAGGTATAAGTACTTGCATATGGCTGTGGTCTTTCTCATTTCCCTAGGTTTCAGAGAGAATTTTGAGCAACTTTGCTGTAAAGTACTAAATACCTTAATTCCTCTTTGATTTTCATCAGGGGTTTGTATCTCTCCTGAATTTCTACAAAACATACAAATGTATATAATTGTGAATGTATTTTTTTCTTCATATTAATATTTTCTCTTTAAAAAACCCCAGAAAATAGCATGCTTACTGTAAAGGAGCTAACTAACATAGTGTGATTATTTTTCAGCCTTTTGTTATGCTTTTTCAAATTATTTGAATGGTGTCTAATTGATTCACCAGTTGAATACTACTAGTCCAACGGTTGGAACCCCATCACCTGAAAAGTAAAAATGCCATATTAATGCTGTGTCTCTAAAGGTAACACAAGGAAGTCATCAACTAAACCCCTGCAGTCAGTACGGAGAGGGGGAGGGCCAATGTGTTGTTGCTAGACAAAAGGCACAGCTAGATACTCCATCTCCATAGAACACTAGACTGTTTCAAGAGCTATTTGCATTGGTAGGTAATCCATGGGGTACCAGGGTATACGCGTGTGTTCACTATTTCTTACCTCTCACTTTTAAATCCGCAATGTCCAACATGCTTTTTTTTTTTTTTTTCTGGGATTTTTTCATTTGCCCAACTCTGTTCTTTCTGTATCTCACCCTCTTCCTGAAGAAGCTGCTTATTTTCACCTTTTGATTTTTACGTATTTGTGCTGCTCCATTGTCCGTAGGCAATACTTGTGAATCAAGAACCTGCTGTGCTTGGCATCTTAAAAGCGGAACTTCTAAAAAGCAGCACCTGCTCCAGATATACCAGGTTCTGCTCAGTCTTTCTCAGTCATCTCTGCCAAGTTTGCTGTATTTCTTGCCATTCAACACTGGGCTATAACCTGATAATTTTCCACTTCGAATTTATTTTTTGCTCCTTTTCCTCTCATATCTCTCTCCTCTAATCTATCCAACTCTATCACAGTGCCACATCCCACAGTACTCTAAAAACGCATCCCCTCTCTAAATCTGCAGAATAACTTCCTCTATACTTCCATGTGCTACACAAGCTGCTGCTCCCTCTATAACTCTTTTGCCCTCATTTTCCCTTTATACCTCAGCCCATTTAGGTTTTTCACCTTTTAACTGGTAGTGTCTTCTTGCATCAGTCTACTGTGATCATACACCAAAATTTCACTTCTCCGTCTTAAAAGCAGTTCTCAAAATATATGATTTCCAAAAGCATGCTAATAGGAACACTTTGTGGCTCTGCCTTCTAACTGTTAGCTGCTACAGCCTTCAGACTGCAAGTTTATCCCAGTGTGGATTTCTTTTCCCTTCCATTTTCGTTTAATAATCTAAATGCTTTCAATTGTTTGGTAATTGCAATAACATGTGGCAATTCCATAAACAATATGTGAATGGAAAACATAATACTCACTTCTGGGGAACCCTGTGCTGCTCCTGTAACTTAAAACTCCATATACCATCCAGCCACCTCCATGGGCAGGAGAGACCCCATGCATGTGCATACTGACTACAAGAGATTTACATGCATCTGAATCCACAGCTGAAAACACAATAGCTGCTATCTTCTATTTCATGTTGCTTGTTTTACATCACTATTGTAATAATTTTTACAGAATATGACCAGCAGCAGTCACATACATGTTTTTTCATCTTCTCAAAAGAGAGTTTTGTTGTTGATTTTTAAATACTGCTGTTTCTGCTAGAACTATAACTACAACTAGCTGTATCTTTTATTTTAGGAAGGTCAAATACATATGTTACATACTCAGATAGGTGTCTAAAGCTTGTAATTGCAAGCAATACTGGATGCCATTCAGATCTCCTATACATTCTCACTGTACTTAAATCAGTTGTGTTTGCTTGGCAGAAAATGTTCTCCTTAAATGTGTGTTGTTTTTAAAACTTGTTAATA